>WEIU01010520.1:383279-412489 GCA_013389925.1 Aegithalos caudatus | reverse complement strand
AAAAAAAAAAAAAAAAAAAAAAAAGAAAAAGAGAGTGCAAGAGAATATCTCTGTGCTCTCTTACTATATCCATAATGTGAGGTGAGCAAAGAAAGTACTTATTTTTTACTAGTTAGAGCATCACATCTGATACTTCACTCTCCTCCTCCTCCTCCTGTTCCTCCAGCTTTTGCCAGTTTATTTCAGATAACTTTCTATTTTGTTTTCCCAGTGAACCATTAGAAAACTCAGAAAATTATATGCAGACCCTTTAAGAAACCTATCTTCAAGACCTCCCATGCACCTCCTTTCCATAAATTCCAATTTATGGTTTGCACTTCTAGATATTCAAACATTACTTCTTTCTCATGCGACAATTTTTGAGTTGTCACTGGTATCTAAAAAAGTATCTATTTCAACTTCAGAACTTTGTTTTGGTAGAGAAGACAAAACTCTGCATTTTTCACCTCTCTTGGATGGCAGCCCCACAAAGTTAACTTTCCACAAAGTTAAGATAATCTATTTGATCTTTTTTTTCCTAATAGCTGTTTCCATTTTTGTAACTGGGGAATGACAATCCCAAACAGAAAGTGCCTTCTGTCTCCAAAGAGAAAAATGCCATATTTACAAGCAATGTGAAGATACTGCTTGAGCCTTTGAAAACTACTTTCCTGTCATTACACGTACTCTGTCTTCTAGCACTTGTGTAGTCTGTTTTAAAAAGAAAAAAACCCAAAACAAGCCCAAACCAACAGCTGCAATTCACATAACAAAGTCTAAGAGCAGACAGAGATTTGCTTAAAAGAGCAGCCCTGTTACTGGTTAGTCCAGCCCTTGCCTTGGCTGCTGCTGAGGATCTGCAGAGCAGCACAGCATCAGTTATTCAAAGCCTAGGCAAGAGGATCAGCGAGGAGCAGTCCATCATGATTCTGAGTGGCACAGCAGACACTATTGATTTTTGAGGTTATCCACCTTGAAATACATCAACTAAAAAGACTCTGCAGCTCATGCTTCCACAGCTTGCTGCATCAGATATTATTGTGTGATTCAGTATGTTGGGGGTATATTTCAAGAGAGCAGCAAGATGTATAAATATGATCCCAGAAGAGATTAGATGAATGCTCAAAGCTTTTTGTGATGGTACATTGACAAACTCACTTCCTCCTGTGGTTAGTTCATTATTGAGATGCCAGTTGTGGTACCACAGTTCAAGACTAATTTGAATTTTGCATTAATTGGAGGCATTTGATCTTCATCTCAGCTATGGAAAATATTGACTTCTGCAGAATAACTATGCTACGAGTTCTAAACCAGAATCTAATAAGATGGGACTCAGAAAAGCCACTTTGGGAAACCCTACCCAGAACATCCCTTACATTGTGGAAGGTCTTAGAAGAATAACTGCAACACTACAAACTTGCTATTTGCTTCAAAGACCCTAAAAATGTATTTAGATACATTTAGATATAGTTCTTAAATCACACCTAAAAATTTACTTTTCTCAAGAAAAAATGGGAGAAAAAGAAAAAGCCTGAGATTTTAAATATGAAGTGCCCTTTCCATGTACACAAACTCAAGCTGCCTTTAGATTGCCTCTTAAAAGAGAGACATTTATTTCCTGCTATTTTCAACAGCTTAGTCCCTGCTTTACAAAAGGCCATCTTCTCTGATGCACTCATGTTGTCAGCAGTGGGAGAACTGCTGCCATATGAAGGAGAATAATTCTTAGAGAATTTCTTGAACAGAGATTTTATATACCAGACTTCCCTGAGAGATAAACTACCAGCTATGGAGAATCATAGCAGAAGTGCAATCATAGGCACTTACTCTCAAAACCTCTCTGTGGCAACAGCTCTAGTCAAAAGAGAAGGTAACAGGGGAAATGAGAGAGAAGGCGTCTGAGCATGCATGCACCAGCACACAGAGCAGAATAGAGACGTTGCAGGGTGGCATAAAATTCATGTGCACACTTACCCACAAAGGGACCTACAGTGAGCAAAAGAGGAAGAAAATTAGGAAAGAAAAACACCCTGGGGAGGACATATCAGCTGCATCACAGCAGCTAGCACCTGCAAACACAATTCAGAAGCCCAAGATATTATGAGGAGTCTATATGCACTTAACATGTGCGTATCCAAAATCATGCTTGGCTTAGTCAGGGGTGTGGTTTATGACTGACACTTTGAATCTTCACATAATTAGCTTCAAAATTATTAACTTGGTAATATTTTCAGTGGAAACCTTCCTAGCATTGTCCTTATTTAAATTAGAGGCTGAATAATCCAAGGAATATATAAACAAGACTGCAATTGAGAGCTTGATTTAATAAAGCTTACTAGTAATTAAAAGCAAAGTATCTGAGTACAATGCTTTTTTAGCCTTTGCATTTTGACATGTCAAAAGGTTTCTTTGACAAAAAATGGAGTTTGTATTTCCACAGAAAAATGCTTAGAGCTATAACTCTTCTAAGAAACTGAAAACTATGGCATGAACCCAGCGATCCTGGTTAGGATAAATGTTATTTTAGAAATAAGTAACAAAAGCACATTAACAACTTTAGCTCCATTCTGCAGTGGAATTCTGCAAAGAATTCCAAAAAGAAAGCAGAAAAAGTCACTTTGATACCTCAAACTGAGTTGAATACAGCTGCACACCCACAAACTCTAAAACAGCTGTAATCAATTGGCTGTTGCATCACATTTTGACAGGATGGAGACATGCCACTTTCTGGTGTCTCATTTCATATTCCCTATTACACTTTGTTTCAATTACTTCACAGGTTAAAACCAGCTTGCAATTTTGGGGTGTTTAATCCTTAGCTTTTAAATAGTTACAGTACAGCTGCTATACAGATTGATTTACCTGCAAAATAGACTTTTTTTCACTTGAGACACAGCAGGTGTAAACTTGGTCAATGACACAGAAGAGTCTGTGGAAATGTCAAACCACTCATAGACTGATGAATGGAAGTGGGCAAGGAGGATGGAGATAAGGACTTTTTACCAAAGGTTTAATTCAGAAATAACAAAACCACTTGAAATTGTTGAGCACTGTTAAAATCCTGTCTCATTAATTTGGAGGAGGTGGAAGATCTGCTTTGTTGATTGCAGTTGTGATTTTCAACAAGATCTGTGCAAGTTAAGGACACTGAACAAACCTTCATCTAAAATTGTCCATCTGAGTCCCTGCCATGAGTCTCTGCCCATCCTGCCCTAAAACTACCTCTCCATACTCTATTCAATAGAGTCTTGGGCTCTGCACTCAAAATTTCCTGGGAGTGGGAAAACCTATTGTACCAATGCAAGGAAGTAAATTTAATTCTCATTCAATCACTATTTTTCAGGAATTAGCACCAAGTAAAATGGCTTGAGACTTGAGACAGTTTTATGGAAACTGATAACAACATGAGGGTATTCTATATTTTCCTGGTTGATAATCAGAAAAGACTACCAAAATAATGACAGTTAAAAGAGAACTGTTATAGAGATGACAAAATATGCAAACTCTCCAGAAAACGAAAAACTGATCTTCATTAATTTAGCTTAACTAGTAGATAAATATGAAAAATAATTTCCTTCATTCCTTTCTTCCTGGAACCTCTCAGTATATCCTAAGTTAATTTATTTTCTCTAAGAAATCCCCCAAGAATTATTAAGAACTAGGACACAAGTGTCAAAATCATGCATCAACTGCCTTGAAAATGATACTTCAAGAAAAAAGTGCACAAGTAGTTATTACATTGCTCTGTAAAACTACTGCTCCTACAGAGAATCTGGTGCCTTGACAAAGTCTTTTTTGCTCAATTTTGCAGGAAACCAGAGAGTCGCTCAAAGCTCTAGAATTTTTTTAGACATATTCAACAGACAAAAATTTTATTTTTGGTGGTTAAAAATGGAGTCAACTTTTAACACTTCAAGAAAACATTCCCTACACTTTCACTGGTTTTGTACAGGTGTATATACCAAAAATTCAATATCACAGCCGCAAAATGCAGCTGGGGATATTTATCAGATTTTTTTTATTTCTTTCTTCCTAGGACTACTTTTTTTTTGCCCCAGTGTCATTTTTCTTTTTAAAGCTTCTTCAACAGTTAAATCCTCTAAAGTCAGGTCATTTTATAACACCCTAGAAAATGTTTGGCATATGCCATCTGGGTGAGCATATGGTAAAAATGTAATTAGAAAGAAAAAGATTTGCTGGTTTCAGAAGAAACTGGTGACAGCTTTTTTGATAAAACTGGATACAGGGAAATCTGACACATAAAAAATTTCAAAATCCACTCTTCCACTGTTGGGCATGATCTGCAATCTAAAGCAAGGCAAAGTGAACCAAAATTGCACTGAATAAAACTGACATGAATACAAATTTAGAGGGCTAAGAAGATTTCTGCTTAACTTTAGTCAGGCACTGGGGAAAATGCACTGAAAGTATAATTCACAATGACAATTAGCACTCATATTATTGCATGTGTAAAATGTGAATGTTTCTGCATTCTGCCTTATTCTATATATGATTGTTATATATTAGGAAGAAAAATACCCCAAACTTCTATAGTTGAATCCACAAATACATGGAAATAAGCCTCAAACCCCAACAGCCAACTGGCAGTTGTTTTCTTTGAGTATTGTATCTACAGATTGCTAGAGAAATTCTGTTTTGAAATTAGTCTTCTCTCAGAATAGCCACAAACGTTTCAAAAGCTCTGTTCTTGACAAACATTGTATTGGGACAGGACTTTACAGGAACCAGTCAAATAGCAGAAATTGCACAGAAACACCTAAGTGAAAACTGGTGGAGAAAGGGCCACCTGAATGCTGGAATTGCCTCCCCTGGAAATTGAGCATGATGCCAGCCTCTGACTGACTCACTGCCAAAAATGTACAGCCAACATGGGTGTGCCAATGATGAGTAAGTCTGAACTGCAGCCATGCACGTGTGGCACACAATGCACATGGACAGCCAACCCCCCTAACACACAGTTTTGTTCCTACACATGCATGAATGGCACTTCTGCACTCAGTTTCTGTCCCAGCAATCTTTTCCCACCTGGATGACAGCAGGTTCAGCAGAAATACTCTTGGTTTCAAAGCCTGTAAGTGAACAGAGATTAAGGGGCCCATTCTTGAGCAGGTTTTCATAGCCAAAGGAAGTTCCCAAAATACTCACATGTACAAGACTGCATGCATGAAACTATGGATGAACTGCCTCCCACAAGAAATTCCAGGGTAAGCCCTGGCCTGGAGTTGTGCAGACACAGGGTAATCCAAAATGTGGGAGACAGCAAGACAGCAGAAATGGCAAATGGCTGACATTGGTTGGTTTCACCACTAATTGGTCCTTGCCTTTTCCTGGAAAAGAGATTTATGATGCCACAGAGTCACAGGTATTTCCCTCCCAAAAGGAGCCTTTTCCAGGCCCACTCTTGCATATGCAGCATGGGCTGGTAGTATAGCACAGGGAGACAGGGTGCTGGGCCACCTGCCTGGCCCAGCTCCTTCAAGAAGGAAAGGGTAAAAGATGCACACTAGAAATCTGAATTACTGGCTTTCCTCCACAGCAGGAATTTCTTATAAAGTTAGGATTTGAAGTACACCTAGGTTTTACGCCAAAAAAAGCATTTTTCTTAAAGTGATCTGAGCTACTCTGTTTAGGGCAGTGAACTACTTCAAGGCCCTTAAAGATGATCTGGAACGTAGCTTTTCATTATCCCCTTCACATGCATCAATAAACCCTGTTGCAACTACAGACATAGAAAAGGGACAAAAAAACCCCAATCTGCAAATACACAATAAATCCATTTGGGCTGAAACTGTTCTCTGGATAACATAAGAAACAATTCCTATTCATCCTGCTTTAGAGATTTCACACTAACCCCATTAAGAGCAATCTCTCAGCCCTGCCTGACCCAAGTCAGCAAAAACCAGCAGAGACCTGTATTAAGGGCTGCCAACTTCCCATCCAGTGAGTAAAAGGAGCTACCATGTCCAACTCAACATCAACAATTTGTCCAACTGAAATGTTATAAAAGAACAAGGGAGGAGATGCACCATTAAATTGCTTTTAAGGTGCTGATTAGATTAGGAAAGCTACTAACCAAAAAAAAACTTGTCTGGTGCAATGCTTGGAAACTTGATCCATCACATGTAAACAACTAAGTGTGGGTAACCTGATGACATGGTAAGAAGACAGAATGTAGATTTAATATGCCCATTGTAACCCCCTGGTACAGCTGGGCTTGGCATGAACAAACAGATGGAAACATTGAAGGCCCTGCTTTAACAGTTCTGTACCTTCCTAACTCTTGGGAACTCAGTGCTTTTATGAGCATATGGAGATAAGCAATTATGGCAGAAGCAAAACCCATTTGTTAATCCTTTGAACTTAATCTCCCTCATTCCTTCAGCAACTGAATAGATGAGCAAGTCACAGAAAGAGCTATCTAACTAGAATTATCTACTAATTTCCTTCCTTTCCAGCTACAGTGGAGGGCTACTGAACCAAAAAAACCCTTCTGATGGTACCATGTCAACCCAGCATTCCACCCATTGCCTCTTGGGCAAAGTGCAGCCTTTCTCAGGGGAAACTGAACATCAGCTGGCAGTGTTAAAAGAGGTGAAATACCAACATAGGGGTTAACTGATAAACACTGGGTTCTTAATACTGCAGCTGCCTAGTTTATTGACAATCAAGTGTTTAAATATTCAGGGATATAAACCCTGAGTTTATATCACTCTGCTCAGCACAGCACACTGCACTCAGAAGCAGGCTGTACCTGCTTCTGTATGTTCACCTCAGGAAAGGGCAACACAACAACCCAGTTAGAAACACTGAGTTTGTCTAAGTCCAGGGTAACAGAGGAGCAGTCTGTACATCAGTACAACAAGCTGTGTCCAGTTTCCCATGCTAGGTATGAATTCTCTTCACTGGAAATGGACAGGAAAGATTAGAAATTTGCTTTTACAGAAATGTCCAACTCACACTGATATAATGACTGCAAGGAAAACCTTTAATTCTCCAGTTACCAGACAGAAAGGGATCTGCAAGCAACCTAGGGAATAGAATGAATTTAGAAGATTTTCATAATAACTCACAGTCCTAAAATCAAGCCTTCATGAACTGTAACAAAGCCGTCACAGTTAGTCTTCAAAGCAGATCTTCTAGTTCTATAATTCTGGAGAAGGCCTTCAGGACAGAGAGGAAACAAAGAAACCATCTCTTTTTTCTCCTTTCTTTTAACAAATACAAATAGAGAGGATTACTCTTCTTGACTGCTGATTTGGGAGCACGCCATTGTGACTCTTCAGCAAATGCAAAATGAGAAAGAGAACTTAATTGAAACAACTCAGAATGACAGATTGCACTGATGGGATGTGAGGCTGCCAGATAGAGCTGTCATGTAAAAATTAAGCATAGGATATTGAAAGGAGAATAAATCAGGTGTACTTGATCTTCTTTTTTTTCCTGATACATTATTCTCTGTACTTCAGCACAAATGGCTGAATTATTTTCCTTGGCTTACTTTTTCATTCCAAAGTAAGCAGCTAACCTTTTCTAAGTGAGAGCACTTCTAGTAACCACAGGATATTTTATGTATCTTAGAAATAGGGTTGCTGCAGATCATCTTGCAGCTTCAGTATATCAAAGAAGCTTTTGCTAAAGCCTGCATGTAATTTCTATTTACCTACATGTGAGAAGCTGCACAACTGCCTATCCATTACGTTTGATAGTATCTATATAAATATAATTAAAGACACTATGCATGGTAATGATACAAGTGGTACAAGAATCATTACCTCCTTCAATTTGCAACTGCCAGCAAGGTTCCTCAAGAGGTAGAGAAAAAATAATATACAACTTTTCAAAACAGTGCATTGGAGTTAAATTAGAGTGACAGCTGCTTTAGGGAAGCCTATTCAGATAGAAACCCCTTACTTACAGGTGAAGGAAAAGGTCAAACAAAAATGTTGTACACAGTAACCTTGACACAAAAAAATAAATTATGATGGAAGTTGCAGCCAGGCTGATCAGCACATCAAATCTCCCTGTTTATCTCAAGAAGTCCCAGTTCTCTGTAAACAGTGAAAGCTCTTAGTAAGGCAAGCAGTTAATTCCAAACTATGACAATCCTCACTCTGGAGTTCAGAATAATCCTACAGATGGTTTGCTTTTTGTTTAAGCCACAGACATGTCACCCTCTTCTGAAATCTAAAGCTGATAAACTCTCCAAAGCCCCATCTCATGAAAAACATAATTAAAGGCCTTCAAGGTTTCCTAACTGAGAAAGTACATAAAGCATTTTGCAATGCTGATATTTTTTAAGGAAAAACAATACTAGTGCAATTCTGGTATTAAATACAATGCTGAAACAAGGACTTTAAAGGGTTGAACTTTCAAAAAAAATATACAATTAAAACAAAATCTTGGTCATTGATACTGCACACCTGTAGTACACATTTTCAGCTTGGAAATCGTCCTGTTTCTTTTTGTACATAGGTCAACTGACAGAACTGGCCAAACTTGAAGAAAATATACCATAACTAACATTCTGAAATATATTATTTTCTAGCTTATCTTCTGAAACTTGGAAACAAGGATGGATATGAACCATTGGCAGTATCTTGTAAGTGTAGGTCTGCTTAGGATCAGGCTGGGGCTCAGGACTACATGGAAAGAATGGTAGTTGGTAGCCATAAAAAACCAAGGCTTTTGGTTTAGTGGGTTTTCTTAGTAAAACCACCACAAAACCAAAATAAGTGCTGAACTATTCACTTATTTAAACATCATTCTTGACTTGACCTGATTATCTAGCTGTAGCTACATTTAGACCAATACTATCCCCCATTAAGCTACAGTCCATAACATGAGGACAAATCAGTTTTGTAGATAATATTGCAGTGATTAAGTTCCCACTTTATTACGTAAATTACTTCCACTAGATTGGGTATTCTATAAAAACAATGTTTTGTCTAGTTAGATAACACTTTCTGGCCCAAAGCCCCTTAATTTTCGGAGCATCACTGAACCAAAGTGGCCTTTAAAACACAGGGTAGAATTTTAGCCACACGGGAACATGGCACAGCACATGGGAAGAAAAAAGAAAAAAAGAGGGAAACATCTCTCTAATTATACCAGTAAAACCTCTTTAGAAAATATACTGTGGCCTCATTTTAATGTCCATACAAAGCATACTGAAATTTGGTTTGAAATGTCTGCCATAAAACTAAAGAACATTTCCACTAAGGAATGAGAAGCCAAGACAAACCAAACTGTCTGACTTCAGAGAAGGTTAGTGGAGCTCATCAGGGGTCTGGAAGACTAACCTTATGAGGAGGGGCTGAGGGAGCTGGGAGAGTTTAGTCCGGAGAAGTCAGTAGACTCATTCTCTACAACACCTGAAAGGAGGTTGTAGTAACTTGGGATCGGTCTCTGTGGGAACTGAGCTAGCTGAGATGGGTAATACCTTAGCCCAGGTAGCCTATGCAGAAACCATAAACCTGAGACCATGGGAGGCAGGATATGGAAATTAGGACGCTAATGGCATCATTCCAAATTAGATCATGTCTGGTTATGGTTCTCCGTTGTTTGGGACCTTTGACATATAAGGTCATGTCCCTATCCCACATTCAGGATTGGACCCCTGCCCCCAGATAACCCTTATTTTATTGTTAAATGCCCCTGGGTCTTTAGATGTTGCCCCTCAGACCACGCAGTCTCTGTGTTTGTTATTTTACCACCACTACAGTTTATTTTTGGGGCAACTCCATCATTCCTGTCCCTCTACTTTCACCATGCCTGGCTGGACTAGCCCCAGAATCACAGCGTCGGCTGTGATAGGTCTCTTCTCCCAAGTAACAAGCCATAGAACAAGAGGAAATGGCATCAAGTTGTGTCAGAGGAGGTTTAGATTGGATATTTGAAAAATTTCTTAAACAAGAAGTTTGTCAAGGATTGGAACAGGCTGCCCAGGGAACCAATCCCAGAGGTATTTAAAAGATGTGTAAAAAGGGGGACATTGTTTAGTGGTGAACTTAGCAGTGCTGGGTTAATGGTTGGACTTGATGGTCTTAAAGGTCTTTTCCAAACTTAATGATTCTATGATTCTCTTCTATATACAATACCTTTGCTGACAGATCCAGGAATTATGACATCTTGGTCATGTCACAGCCTACAAGCGAAACTAGGAAATAAATTTCTGGACATTTAGTAGACTAATTTTTAATAGAGTAAGAAACCAGTCTATGTAGGAAGCACAAATTCCTCAAAACAAACACAGCCCTTCCCATCATTAATTACTCAATAAACAACCCTTATATTTTCAGATCACAGAGAGTCTAGTCTATAAATGGAACACATTTTCATAATTTAATGATATATTATTTTTATTTAACAAAATATGCAAATCAAATTGATATTCCACAAATCAAGGACTCAGAAAGAATAATTAGAGAAGTCTTACTCATTTCTGACAAGCAGTTTAACTTCAAAAATTACATAATTCAGTTTTGGGGGTAGGACAGAAAAAATCTGTCATATCAGGAAATTAAATTACTCTCTGAATTCTGTTTTGAGACATGAGTCATACATTCTCACAATTGGTTTAAAACAACTATACTAAAAACAAAGCAAAGCTCTACTATTTTCTAAAATTAATTAAAACATCTGGGAAAACAACAAGTTTTCTTCAGCAATGGATAATTAACCTACTCACTGTTCTGTCAAACTCAACTACTCTACTACTTATGTTCATAAACTTAAGGAATTGATTTGGAAAAGTTTTAATATTTTAAATCAAATTCATATGCATGTAGAACACAGTTACTTATTCTCTTTTGTGTAAAGAATGAGATTAACTAAATCATCAGCAATTCAGCAGTTTTTATGTCTGTCCATTATAGTTTTGCTATAAATGAAATAGTAGGAACAAAATAATGTGTTTTAGAAGAAGTCTCATTTAGGCTTCTACATCCTAATCCTAATCTGCATCCTTTACATTCTGTAAAGTTATATAGATTACTCTTTTGCCACTTGTAGGTCCTGTATTTCTATTTCCCAATTATGGCCTGATCAAAGTATGTAAAACTTTTTAAAAAAACAAATCCCAAAACAAAAACAAAACAAAACCAAAACAAATGAAAAAAAAAAAAAAACAACAACAAAAAAAAAACCAAAACCCAAAAAAAAAACAAAAAAAAAACAACAAAAAAAAACCCAAAACCCAAAAAACAAACCCACTTGCAGCTACAGAAAAAATAGAAAATGTTTTGCAATAAATCTTTCTGTTACACCTCTTCAAGGAAATTTCTCCTCTTCTGAACTCCTATGACAGAAGGATAGGGAACTTAAACCACATTTTAAATAAACCTGAAGTTTATTTCTTTAAAAAATATTTAGATGCGTGGCAACAATTCAGAATACCCAGGTCTTAAAGGTGAATCCCATCCTCATTAGCATCATCTTGAGGGAAAAAAACCAGCAGCCAAAATCCAGTTAATGCCAGACAGAGTGAAGATGGGAGAGGAAAAAAAGCCCAAGGAACATGAGCACACCAAGTCCAGGGTGACATTTTTCACAGGCAAACCATGGAACAGAAGGAGAAATGGGATCGAGAGTTGGTAGAGATGACATCAGAGGAAAAGCCACTCATCAGCAACTCCTCTATTCCTCTTAATCATATATAGTGTGGGAAAAGAGTCACTACTGCCAAGACAAAATTCACAGAACTTCTGGACTGCTGGGAATAAGCCATGTTATACCTGTGACATTATCAGTGCAGGAAAAATGACCAGGAAAGTTTTCCAGAAGCCTCCATAACTTCCATGTCTTCCAGCCTCCTCTGAGAGACTGAAAAAAACCCACCAATTTGTTTTTTTCCTACCAGGATGCTTTCTTACAGATCAGCTCAAACATCAATCAGCATTTCATTCCTTCCTGAATCCACAGGCAGCCTGACTTACAGTAACATCTAAGTAAAAGTCAGCACAGGCAAGACAAAAGAGGTCTTTGTGGGAAGTAGAGAAAACATTGGGAACTCTTGGCAAGATTATCATCTCATCATCTATCAAACACTGCACTGCCATCCTCAGTCTACTCCATCAACTTGCATTCCCTGTTATTTTGGCCACATTGAAAGGACATTTCCCTTTAAAATCTAGGTGAGGCACTGTTAATTCACAGTAACAAGACTAAAGCAACTTCTGTTTTAAAGGCATATAATTACTCCAGCCACACAAGGCCAGTTAAAGCCATTTTGTAGGGATCACAGTGTGTGGCCACCAGCATCCTCTTTTCTCACAGTTACTGCTTGAGAAATCTTTCTGTAGTGGAGCTTAGATCCTTGGAGGAAAAGCCATCTCTAACCTAACCCTGAAGCTGTGTACATATTGCCAGATGAAATAAAACATGAGCATGAACTGAATGTTTTCTACAAGCAAAAAAGCCTGTCTCTTCCTCTTAGATCTCCTCATAGCTGTTACTAAGGGCAAAGAGAAGACTGGGTTTTCATCTGAGTTTTGCATAGCTCTTGTAAAATTTAGGCTGCAATGCAGCTTCTATATTGAACAGCTGGGAATAAACCTGCATTTATATGCTGTTAGGGTCAAATCAATCCCTTAGACTGAAACAATATGGCACAATCTGGCTGGGAAAAATCTGCATATCCAGATCTTCTGCTGCAGTGTGTCTTCCTTTGCCTGTGTATGTGCTTTCCTTTATGGATATTCAGTCAAGAATATACTTCCAGTGTAACCCTTAGGAGAAATTTAAATCAGTCATACTGGAAGTATTTAATTTGCTTTCTAAATAATAATTCAGATTCTCTTTCAGTGAGAGTTGCAGGGACAGGGAGTAGGGAAGAAAAAAAAAAAAAAAAAGCTTGGAATAATTAATCCCTTCTACCAGTTGGAAGACTGCTACAATAGTTTGACCAGGTTCCTGGAGTTATAAAATATGGAGCGTTTGGGATTCAAAGCAGACAACTCTCTGCAGCAAAATTAGCTATTCATCTCCATTCTTCTGTATATAAATGAGCAAACAAGTTACAGCCAAAGTGTCTGCCTGCATAGTCTGCTTAGTAATTCTGAATGCAGGAGTTTCCAGTGCACAGACACCCGGAATTAATGTTGAAAATACCCTGGCAGTCAGTTATTACTACTGATAAATATTAAATTGGATGGCAGACTGTACTATAAAAACTGAAACTAGAGAAATGAAATGCGGTGGTTTTAGCCAGAAAGACATCCTCTAAAAGATAAAAAAGAGAATTTTTCAGTAGGTATATATATGCTAATGATTGATCAGAAGAAACTTCAAAGCACTTGAGTCTACAAAGCAAGGAGATCCATCATATAAATCTGAATCCACTAATAAAGCTTATATTTTATAATTGTATCCTGTGAATGCTGCTGCTGCCACAAAGCAACATGGACAGTGTTTATTAAATATGGTAAAGTGCTGTCCTACATTCAATAGAACTTTGTACTTAAAAAAAAAAGGAGTATTTGGGCGGTTTTGCATGCTAATAATCTTTTGTAAGTACATTATGTGCTTGGATCAGAAGACAACAAGGTTGGATGCAGTACTTTGTCCTTCCTAATTCTGGACTAGCCTCTGGAAGCTCAGCTTTAGTACAAGTATGCTAAGCAGTGCAGTACATGTTTCTGTGCCAAAAAGGTGAAATCATGGACAAATGACCTGATTTCAGGAAAGAAAATTACCTCCATCCCGAATTATTTATTGAGAAGGCTTACTTCATGGTATCAACAAAGGCCACAAACAGAAAATGAAGATCCAACATGCTGCTCTCATCGTCACTTGGTCCATACGAACTTGCACACCCCTCCATTGTGCCATGATCAGAGGGTCCTGCAGGAAGGAATGAACTCATGCTGATGAGCTCAAAGCACTATTCCAGTGTTTGAATTCAGCTGTGCAGGGGATGATGAGGCAGACAGCTGCCTTTACCAGTTTGAAGGCCTAGGTAAGGCACATATTGAATTCAGGCTCAAGTCTCAATTCACATTGCACGATGTTTTCCAAGCCTGAGCAGTAAGTCTGGTATGCCAGGGATTTGGTGTCCATGGCTCTAGCAGGAAACTCTCAGAGTCTTTTCAAATTAGGGATGAGATCTTACTGACTGGGAGCTAGGCCCTCAAGCTGTGGGGAAGCACACACTAAGGACATAGTATAAGTCAAGCATTTGTGATTAGCCCATGTCTTCTACTAGTGAAAACTTCTAAAATTATTTTTGTGTCTATCTGGATATAGTCCAGAAAATCAGGTTCCTAGTCCAGCCAGCTCTAGAAGCAAAGCTCAGCTCAGCATCAATGGTAACACCAGAAACACATTCCCCAGCATGTGCCTGACCCCAGAGCAGCCACACAGGGAACCAGACCCCAGGTCCAACAGCAACTGCCTGGGGAGCACTTCTGGGAAGGGCTCAGATCCTTATGATCTTAATAGATGCTGTATAAAGGATGACATAACAAGTTCATGAACACTGGAAGGCATGCTGCTTTTCAGCAGGCCTGGATGGGCAATGCCTATTTATTTAGGCAGCAATTGTATTTTTGTAAGAATGGCATTAAAGGAAAGCTTATAGGAATAAAAAAGTCACTTTGAGTCCCAGTTTGCCTAATAGCAAGTTATTAGATCAGCTTATGTAGCTAAGAAAACAAGTAAGCTTTTAACCAGAAAATATTGCCCAAAACCATGGGTTTGGGGTTTTTTTTTGGTTTGTTGCCTTTTTTTTTTTTTTTCTCAAACTGTCTTTGTCATCCCAGTAGAAGGTACTATCTCTGCTACCAAGCACTGCCTCAGTTCTATTTCTAGATTTATCACAGTTACAAAAACACTACCAGCACAAATTTATTCACTGTTCTCAGGAAGGGTTTCTCTGACTCTGTTTTTAATGTACTGCACAGTGGATAACATATTGGGTATAGGCTTATTTACCCTACCTTATCTTAGATCAGATTAAATTCAACCATATATGTCAGAAAATATCAGTTTGAAAATACTGCTTAGCTGCTTTACTCTGTAAGGCAGCTACAGATCATGATAAATCACACATGGAAAACAGATGAAGTTTCCTATGCACCCCTCTGAAGCTCCTGAAGGGATGAAGTTTCTGCACCTTTTTTGATTTGCAGCCTGGGATGATATCAATGCTTTGGTGACTTTCACATATGAAAAGTCTAAAATGCCACAACCTTGCTCACAACAATCAAAACCAGACAAACACATTTTGGATCTCCTTCTTGAAAAAAATGAGAGGTAACCAGAAGGCATTTTCTACCTCAATGAAAAGGACAAACTTCCATGGAAAAGTTCTGCTATTTTGCTTGTTTATCAAAAATATGGTATAACTAACTAATAATGAGGCTAAATACAGAGTCGATATGTGCTTGCATATCTCAATGGAATTTCTAAGACTTTCCATAAAGGAATAATTCATTATAGCAATAAGGTGTCGAACAAGATACAGTGGCACATAAATCAAGCTTGGGAACAAACCCATCCACTGACTCTCTCTGGCATTCAGATGATAAATCTTTCCTTACCTGCTCCTGTCAGTACTGCAGCTCTTACCTGCCAAAGCCTGGCATTGACTGGCATTGCCTTTGCTGATGGCCACAGTGGATGTGGGCTGCCATTAAATTTTTTAACCAATGCAAAGCCTAAAGCAGCTTGGTAATAATATAACACTTCATATATTCTGTAAAATTCAACAACATAGTGCACCTTTTCAAGTTTACACAGCATGTCTTTAAAGTATCCTTTACCAAGCCTCAAAGGGAAATAATTCCTTTAACATGGATTCTCTAGGAAAAAGAAATACTCCTTTGGCAAAAAATAACTTCTGCCAGCTGGATAACTGACAAAAATGGATATTCATGTATAGTGAAAAATAAAAACGGAGCTTTACTAAGATAGAAGTGTTCTCCAAGCACTTAATTTATCATTTCCCAGGTACTTCTCAACAGATAACGGATTTTGTTCTGCAAATTGGACTAGAAGATTCCCAGTATCCCCAACCTCCCTATTATGTATTTCCCAGTTATATGCAAGCACTATTGGCCTAGAACATTTCTGTCTCTATAGCAATACCAATAAATTAATTATGCCAAAGGCTGTTCACAGGCTCTGGGAGCAAATGGCACAGAGCAGCCTGTGCCAACATTATTACTGCACTGTACTTCTCATTATAGTTATTCTCTTAAACTCCACAACAGAAGGTATGATGTCCAAAAAGTCTTGTGGGGATTACAAGACCCCTACAGCCTAAATCCCAACCTATCATCACAGTTTATTTGGAAAGTGTTAAGTGGCGTATGCACGAGCATGTCAAGGACCACTCTAATAATACAGCTGATGGCCCCATCAAATTCTCATCACTGGAAAAAAAACATACAGCACTGCTTAATTTACAAAGGCTTCCATCTCAATGTGTCTAAAACAATACATCTTTTTGAGAAAGTCTCTAACAGCTTTAATGCAAATTAAATTATAACAGCAATAAAAATTGTGATAACGGAAGTTTTGGGGTGTTAATGTATCATTGTCTTGTGTCTCATTCTACACACATTAATAGAAGTATCATATCTAGAAAGATTCATAAACATGCCCCTTTAAACACACCTAACAACCATCAACCAGCTTCTGATCAAAAGACAAACATTCTTTAAACACAGCTTCTGCAGAGGAAGCACCAAGAATCTAACAGATTGCTGGAAGATGAGAAGATGTATCAGGGAAGCTATGGAGTCACAGAGTAATTGAAGCCAGAAATTACCTCTTAAGATCATCTAGTCCAGACCCTTCTCAAACAGGGCCACTTAGAGCAGGTTGTCCAGAAATGTGTCCAGATGGATTCTGTGCACCTCTGACAATGAAAGCTCCACAACCTCTCTGGGGAACTGGAATCCAGATGCAGCCACACCAATCCAGATGCAGCCACACCAGTGCTGAGCAGTACAGAAAATCACCTTCCTTGACCTGCTAGCAATGGACTTGCTAATGTAGCCCAGGATGGTGTTGGCTGCCAAGAGTGTTCCAAGAGTGCATTCCTAGTTTATGGTCAGTTTGGAGTAAAGCAGAAACAATCTTTTCCTGCTAAGCAGCTTTCCAGCTGGTGAGACCCAAGCCTATACTCATTTATGGTGTTGTTCCTCTACCAGTGCAGGACCTTGCATCTCCCACTTTTGTACTTCATTGGGTTCCTGCTCTGCCCATTTCTCCAGCCTGTCAGGGTCTCTCTAAATGGCATCACACCCAAACAGTGTATTAACATTCCTCCCAGGTTTTTTTTACCACCTGCAACCTTGCTGAGAGTGCACCCTACCTCATCCTTCAGGTCTTTAATGCAGATGTTACTCAGTATTGAGTTCACTATCAGCCTCTGGGGTATCATGTTAGTGACTAACTTCCAGCTGAACTTTGAACCCCTGATAACAACCCTCGTGACTCAGCCATTCAGCCACTTTTCCACCTACCTCACTTGTTTCACCCTTATTTCATCTGCTCCTCTTTGAGGATCTTATGAAAGATTGTTTAAAACCTCACTAAAGTCAAAGCTATCAACATCCACTCCTTTTCCTTCATATCAGTCACATCATTTTAGAAGGCTGTCAGATTGCATAAGCATGATTTACTCTTTGTAAATCCATGATGACTACCTTGGATCCCCTTCTTGTCTTTTCTGCATATGGAAATCCTTTCTGGGATAAGTTGCTCCATTGCCTTCCCAGGGATCAAGGTGAGGCTGACCAACCTGGAGTTCCCCAAATCCACTCCTTGCCCGTCTGGAAGAGAGACACGGTATTTGGGTTTTTCCCCCTTCAGGAACCTTCCAAAGATAGCTGAATTGCCTCACAATGACATAAACCAGTTCCCTCAATATTTATGAATGCAATTTACTAGGCCTTATGGACTTGTTTACATCCATTTTAAGCATTCCTTAACCTGATCACCCTCCACTAAGGACAAGTTTTGCTCCAGACTTTCCCTCTGGTTTTAGGGGTCTGGGATTCATAAAGGCAAAAAAGACTGAGGCAAAGAAGGTATTGAGTATCTCAGCATTTTCTCTGTCTATTGTCAGTAGTATCCCAGTACCATTCAGCAGTGGGCTCACAATTTATCTAGTCTTTCTTTTGCTTCTGATATACTTCTAAAATCCTTTATTTTTGCCCTTCACATCCATTACCAGATTCAAGCCACATGAGCTTTGCCTTTCCTGATACCACCCCTGCAGGACTGGACAGTATCTCTATTCCTCCTTCTTACCTGTCCCTGCTTCCAGACTGACTGCTTGTGGGGATAGACCAAATTAAATCTTGGAGAAGATCACACAATCATAGAATAGCCTGAGTTTGAAGGTACACACAAGGATCATCAAAGTTCAACTCCTGGCCCTGAACAGGACAGCCCCAGGACTCACATAATGTGCACAAGAGCATTGCCCAAATTCCTCTTCAGCTCTGTCAGGCTTGGTGCTGTGAGCATTTCCCAGGGAAGTCTGTTCCAGTGCCCAGCCATTCTTTGGGTGAAGAACCTTTTCCTGACATCTAACCTAATTCTCCCCAACACAGCTTCTGTCATTCCCTTGGGTCCTGTCTGTGGTCACCAGAGAGAAGACATCAATGCCTGGTCCTTTGCATCCCCCTGGGAGGAAGCTGCAGACAACTATGAAGTCTTCTCTCAGTCTTTTCTTCTCCAGGCTGAATAAACAAGTGATCCTGTCCAGTCCTATGGCATCCCCTCTGGATCCTTCACTTCTTTAGACACTTTAGGCCTTTAGACACTCTAATAGCTTTATATCTTTCTTATTGTGGTATATTTCTTACTGTTCCAAAACTGCACACAGGACTTGACACGAGGGTGCACCAGTGCAGAGTGGAGCAGGACAGTGAACTCCATCAACCAGCCCAAGATGCTTCTCCCTGTCAGGCTCCTCAACTCCACTATATCATGGACATTACAGCCAAGGTTCCTCCTAACCTTCATCTCCCCACATGGCCTTTGTTTTTAGGTATGACATCCAGCAGAGCATCTCCCATTGGCCCCTTGATCACCTATCCCACAAAGCTGTTGATTTGTGTTGCACACCAGCAAGTTATGAGGCTGGTTCACATCCCCCCTGAGAACCTCTGTGTGTAAATGTGACACTACTTCCCATTGTCCTAAGGTCTCCTCTACTTCTTCTTGGTCATGTGGCTGTGCTGGTTTCACCTGGGGTAGAGACAACTTCCTTCACAGTGGCCGGTATGGGGCTATGTTTTGGATTTATGCTGAGAAAAGAGGTGGTAATACAGAAATGTTTTTGTTATTGCTGAGCAGGGCTTACACAGAGACAAGGCCTTTTCTGCCTTTCCTACTGCCATGCTGTGAAGGAAGTTGGGGGTGCATGGGAGACTGAGAGGACAAACAGCTGGGACAGGTGACCCCAACTGACCAAAGGGATATTCCAGACCATCTGGCATCATGCTCTGTACATAAATTGGGGGAAAGAAAGAAAGGCGTGGATATTTGTGTGAGTGATGGAGTTTGTCTTCCTAAGTTACTGTTATACATGCTAGGACCCTGCTCTCCTGGAAGTGGCTGAACACCTACCTGCCCATAGGAAGCACTGAATTAATTCCTTGTTTTACTTTGTGCATGTGTGTTGCTTTTGCCTTCCCTATTAAACCGTGTTTATCTTAACTCACAAGTCTCCTGTCATTTACCCTTCCAGTTCTCTCCCCCATCCTGCTGGTGGGGCAGTGAGAAAGCTGTTGCCTGGGGCTTGGCTGCTGGCTGGGGCTAAACCATGACAGTGGCCTAGAGCAGAATTCCTACAGCATCACCCATGTTGGACCTATACACACAGATCTGGTCATCTCCCATGCCCACAGCAGAGCTTTTGCTTCCCAGCTGCTGTTATACATAAAAGAAGTGAACACCTCTTCTTTGCCTTCCCAGCATGGCCTTCCCAAAGAGCCAGTAACCCTCAATTTCTAAATACAACCTTACTGCAAATGCAAAACATTATAGTATCTAATAACATTTTCATCTCTAATCTTAAAAACGCATTTTTAAAATCACTTCCATTACTCCGTATACACACAGGCCAACTAGAATAACACAGGCTCATTAGAAAATAAACCAAACTGAATGGAACAAATCACATAGTACAGGTAAAATACACAGCAGTGTATGAGCAAATCACTACTGCTTGTCACAGACCAAACAAGGAATTCTAGCAAATTTGTACTTAACTACCTCAAAGAATGGCTATGCTTTCTGTATACATACATGTATGTATATTAACATAAATCACATGGGAGATATACAACTTATTTCCCAAACATTATATCTCCTAAGGAAAGACATGATAATGGCAACAAAAAGTAATGGGGTGTGTTAGCCATTAGCTATATAATTGGACCCAAAAGAACATTTGAAAAAAAAAAAAAAAGAAAAACCAAAAAAATCCAACAACAAAAAAAACCCCAATAATTATTACTATTAGTCATGTTCACAGTTTAAGCTATGCTTGACCATAGATCAAGATTTTTCTGAGCCTAGGAATGAGTGCTTCTTTTCTGAGGATAAATGCCAAACACTTCATATTTTCACAACCTCTGAACTACTCTTTTCAAGGCTTATAGCACACATGCAAAATTAGTGTCTACTTTAAAAAAATAGTTTGTCAAATGTGGAAAAGAAAGAAATAATAGAGTGGAGTAAAAGAGAATTCTGTGACATTAATTTTGAAAACATGTTTTGAGGATATATGTAGAAAAAATCATCAAATTTTAAGTGATTTTGCAAAATAAATTAAAAATGGGATCTTTTAATTCAACTTAGTTGAGGGTTTATTAAAATAAAGTAGGATCTGTTGCAAGGCAGTTCATTTTTATAACTTTGTTAACTATTTTAGACTCTTTTCTTTCCTTCAGTCTACAAGATGAGAGGCTGTTCCACTCCACTGAATGCAGAAATAATAATTTTAATCTCCAAAGACAGCTTTCAAAGAAGTATGTTGAAGATCAAGTGGTTATTTTGTAGCAGAGCAGGTTTCTCAAGAAGTTAGAGCAGATCACATTAGCTACATGTGCACAACACCAATTTTTCATTAGTATCCATAAAGAAAGCAGCACAGCTGATCTCTGCCTTCTAATACTCCCAGAGAGTACAAAAGGAAAGGACTACTGGGATGCAATTCCTCAGCTCCCCCATAAAGCCAAAGTCCTGCAAAGCAGTGAGCCAGTCCTGCTTTAACTGCTGTAGGGTTTGGTACAGGTGCTTTAATTGCTGAAGTAAAAAACTCAAAATCATCAGAGGAGTGAAGTATCTGGGACTCAAACTGGGCTCAACTCCCTCCTGGGAGAAACAGTCTCTGGGACTGGAAAAAACTCCAGCTTTTCTCCTCAGCTTCTCAAGGTGTGTGCATCCAGCAAGGTCCCATGGCACTGGAGAATGACTGTTACCCGCTCAGCATAAGGCTGCATTGTAAAGTCCATCAGTTAAATCTCATCAACACATTACCCACAGGCAAGCTGAAGCAAGGCCAAATGAGTCATCTGACAAGTGTCATACTTGGTCCCTGCTCTGCTTCAGTGAGCATTTAATTCACATTTATGCAACATGAAGCTGTACCATTGTGGCCAGGAATGCCGACTGCTGGATAATCTTGTGCAGGGAACAGGAATCATGAGCTTATCTCACCAGGTAGATGACAAAACTGACCAACAAAAAGGCACGAATCACTTTGAAAAGCAAATGCAGTTTCTAATATTCAGGCAGTTGTGTGAATGTAGCTTTGAATGGGCCATTTTATGTAGAAAAATGAGAATTACTGAAGAAGTGGGGTACTTTTTGTTCTAGTCAGGGAACAACCAGGAAGAGGAGAAACAGTCACACACATTACATTTGATTTGATCTGAAATAGCAACCAAGCTGAAAAAAACAATTATTCACAGAGTAAAGCTGCAAGTTCTCATAGAATCACAAAATCATTTAGGGTGGAAAAGGTCTTTAAAATCACTGAGCCAAATCATTAACCAAGCACTGCCAAGTCCAATACTAAACCACGTCCCTAAGTGCCACATCTACATGTCTTTTGAATACTTCCAGGGTTTGTTATAAAATCACTTCCCTGGGCAGCCTGTTTCAGAGCTTGACAATGCTTTCCATGAAGGAAGTTTTCCTAACATCCAGTCTAAGCTTCTCCTAGAACAACTTTGAGGCCATTCCTCACCCTGTCACCTGGCAGAAGAGACTGACCCCCACCTAGGTACAACCTCCTTTCAGGTGATTGTAGAGAGTGGTAAGGTCTCACCTCAGCCTCCTTTCTTCCAGGCTAAACAACTCCAGCTCCCTCAACTGCTCTTCATGTGTCTTGTGTTCCAGACCTTTCATCAGCTCCATTGCTCTTCTCTGGACTTGCTCCAGCAGCTCAAAGTCTTTCCTCTAGGGAGGAACCCAAAACTGAACACAGGATTCGAGATGTGGCCTCACCAGTGCTGAGTATGGTGGGATGATCACCACCCTCATCCTGCTGACCATGCTATTGCTGGTACAAGGCAGGAGTAGAAGATGGAGGCTGCTCACTGCAACAAAATATGAGAGATTTCTCCCATGCAGAAAAGACATCCCTAGAGAGTATTTCCATTAGAAGATAGGTCAGTCTGAAAATCTGAGTCCATCACTAAGGACAACTATCTATAAAAGTGAATACTTGTGTGGTGAGCTGTGAGAAGTCTGAAATCTATACAGCTTTCAGCCATGGAGCGCCCTGGGAAGCCCAGCTGCTGCATTGCGGAGCACAGGTTTAACAGGTTTAACCTGCTCCACTTCACACCAGCCAACTTGAGACTGCCATAGCAAAATCTGTATGGTACCTGTGCCAGCTCAATTAAGGCTGACTGGGGTGCACTGATCACAGGATTTGCAGCAACCATCACTGTGACTGCAGTGCAGGGAGAAGTCTGGTTTTTGACGAGCCCTTTTTTCTTCCTGAGTCACAACTGAGACCCTGATTCAGAAAAACGACCGCATAATGCACTTATCAAAGAGAAATGCATCAAGGTCTCCATAATTAACTAAGTAGGCCTTATTAAGCTCAATTATTGGCAATTTGGGTTCTACTATGGGTCTGACAGGACATCCATCTGCATCCATAAACATTTATGTGTGCATGATGATTGCAGAACAAAGCCAGAAAAGCTATAGGCAGCCAGCTTCCTATTCACAAAAGCCCAGTGCACACTTTGACTAATATCTCTAATGAAAAACTAAAAATTGAAATGCGTCCATGATAGCCATGGACAAATACCACAATATAAAACCTTTTCCTACACTTACTCAAGCTAGGTAAGGATATTTTTGAGCTCAAGTGGCTGATAAAACAATGAAAGCACAGAGAGGAAAAGTTGGGGAAAAAAGAGAAAAAGAACTGTTATTCTAGGACTTATGAAACACTGCAACAGAACAACTCATGGGAGAAGCAGTAAAATATAAAAAGTGCTTTTGTGTCATTTCTGTTGGTGTAAATCAGTGGGGCTCTGCTGACATTAATGAAGCCAACCTGACTTATGGCTGAGAATCTCTTTATTTCCTATGATGACAACTAATGTCTAAATTCAACAGAAAATTTTGTAGAAATATATTATTAAAGGTCTACAATAACACAGAACACAAATGTAGTCTGTGCAGGAGAGCTGTATTGTATTCATCTTGTGGTCTCATATTGACAGTGGCAATTATATACATAATTAAATACTAATAAAACCTCTGTGAAAGGCACCAACACAGCATGTAATGAATACTTTAGCTATACTAGCAGTCACATTTCAGGACAACTAAATATTATAATTTTGTAAGACAAATTTTGATTCAGTTAGCAAGAACTGCAATACTTAATTCATGTCACTTCTAAACTCTAAAATGTTTTAATACTTAACTCATATCACTTTTGAACTCTGAAAATGTTTTAATAATGTAAACAATTCATATGCATATAACACATGGCTAAGTGTTTTGGGCATTTGACAAAATAAAATATTAACATTCATGTTGCAGACTTAATGCTCCTATCCATTTGACAGGCATAAATACAGAGAATTCATACAAAAAAAAATTTATAATAAAACCAGCAGAACAATAGCAAAGCTTATTATATGTCATAACCAGATCATGAGTCAGTGCCACTGTGTTGCAAAAAAATTACAGATGTCATTTATTACCTCCCCTGTCCTCTATCTTTCCTGCTTCCATCTCCTTTGAGACCAATTCTTCTCCACCTAATTCTTCTCCTCTCACAGTTCCTAATGACTATTCTCTTAAACTCAGTTAAACCAAGTCCTGCCACTCAAACTAGCTCCTCTTCAAACTGTTCTGTCCATATTTTTACCTAGCTTCCTCAGCTCTCCATTCTGATGCTCAGCAGTCACTATCAGCATACTTCTTTTTAGCTGTGTGATTTTTGGACACATTGCATAGGCACTACTGGTCCTTCTGAGTTTCTGGAAATTTCCAAAATTTTCAGAAGGCTCTTAACATGGGAGAACTTCACAGTAACAACAGAAATTACATTCCTGGTTGCAAGGAGATGCGTGGTTCATGTTTCAAATATCTATCTCAAACACTAGGAACCAAGTTTTTCAATGCACTTTGGCAAAACAACTTCTGTTTCTACAGGAAAGGGAAGATATTTTTCAAAGTACCAAGTAGGTTCTCAGAAAAAAGATGGCAACAGAATTTTACACCTCGGTCAAGGAAAGCATGTAAGGTTACAAATAGCTAAAAAGGGTCTGCTGATGAAAGGTATTCAGCAGGTGTTGTGAAAAGAATGAGACCATGAAGAACTTGATAATTTCATTCAAGTTTTTTCCAAGATTTTGTAACACACATAGAGTAGCATAGCTTTATATAAATCTGCAATATCTGGCTTAAACAACAATCCTCATTTACTACAGAGAAAGCACACATAAATAAAAATATTAAAGTTCCTGCAGTACTATTAGAAAGAATTAAAATACTATAGTTGTCACGCTAAATTACAATCCAAATATCACTGAAAGATAGAGAGCAAAACCCTTGTTCTAACTTGTGATATATTGTGTCCCCTTTTCTTTCCCAGAAGGTTGCTTGACAGAATTTGGAATTGACAGTTCTTGGGACTATGCAGTAAACACATTATTCTGTTTTCATAATGGATCTTCTTTTTTTATTTTTTTTAAATGCATATAGAGATTAAGGTGCAGCTGATTGTCTTGGGTTATGTAACAAAAAAAAGTGTATTCTATTTCATCTGTTGAAAGCAGTTGGGGAGATGATTTTCTTTATCTCTGTAACTCCAGAGGGGAGTGGAGCAGATGCCTTCTGATAATGCCCCAGCTGTTAAAATCAGGTGAGGCAGTGTTCCTTATCTCTTCCACAACCTGTTCTCCCTCCAGAGGAATATCTGCTGATAATGGGCCATTAAGGCTCACCAATGACATGACACATTACATCATCTCGTTGTGAGATGCTCCACCTGGGGGGGGGGAGGGAGAGGGAGGGGGAAGGGGCTCTGGCATTCCTACCTGGATAAAAGTGGGACTCAGGAACACCAGGCATCCTGTTTTCCACTGGATTCCCAGAGGAAGACTGGACCATTCTTGCCACCACTGGATTTTCTATAGGATCATCTCTACTCCACAGAACCACATCTGTTACTCCAGCAGGATTTATTTAGACTGCTTCCAAAACCCTGACCAACAGGGTATCAGGTTGTATTTCTGACTCTGTCAGGGTTTTCTAGGATTTTTGTTAATTTGATTCCTTGGTTTTTGTACTATTACATTTGTATTTTTAATATTCCTAGTAAAGAACTGTAATTCCTATTCCCAAATCTTTGCCTGAAAGTTCCTAATTGCAAAATTATAATAATTTGGAGGGAGGAGATTTACATTCTCCATTCCAAGGGAAGTTCCAACTTTCCCTGGCAGATACATGTCTTTCGAAATCAAGACACTAATCAACCAAGAAAAACTAGAAAGCACATCAAGAGAAGCAGCTGGCTATAACACACAGCAGAGTGAGAAGTGCCACAAGTGACAGAGAGCACAGGGAGGGCTAGCTGGGTGCCACGGGCAGGTGAGGGGGAACCATGTGGAAGATCACCCCACTTGATGGGACCCCAACCAATCCTTGGGGAACTGAACTTGCAAGGCCAATAGTGCAAAGGGGACTGTATTGGTCTTACTACATAAGGCTAATGGCATCTAGGTGATGGTTCACAAACACCAAATTTAAGTGCAGATGTTACGGAAGTGAAACCAATGAGGAAAAGTAATCTGGAGTGTGGCACTGGAGAGACCAGAGACAATGGTCTGCTGTGGGGAAGACCATCAGCTACTGGTGACACCCACATCTGCACAGCTATGGGGAGACTGTGTGTGCATGGGTATACGTGACCCAAGTGAGCACCCCATGTGCACGATCCAGTTGCTGATGGGTAAGAACAGGATCAGGCTGCTCGTACTGCTTTTGTTCATGGGTGGGCTGTTGGTGTTGATGTGGTGCCTGCAGAGGCACTGGTTGCCTGTATGCATGATCCTGGTGGTCATCCCTGCCAGTCCAGAGCATGCTTATGTGCAGCTATGGGAACTGCTTGCTCAGCATCATGGGGGGCTGGACCAGGGAACAGGGGACTGCACCAGCCTGGTGCTACCAGACCAGGATGGGAAGAATCCTTTCTGATCTAGATGGTCAACAATCTATCCTCACTTAAAACATTTTCTACATTTGACTAGTATTACTTTAGTTCTTCTACTTTAATTGAAACAATAACATATACGTCTGAGAACTCATAAGGAGCATTAGCATTCTATATATTAGGTTAAGAAGGGAAAGAGACATTGGACTAGTCAGAAAGGAGGTCTGATGAAGCAGAACATTTTGGACAAATGTAGCCAGTTGCCTTGCGCCAGTGCCAACACTTGTCTGGCATTATTTTATATCTGTATTTCCTTGTATTGGGTAGTTGTAGTAGGTACTGTAGGGTGTGTGCTGCAATATTGCAAATTGTTGGTAGCCTGTTCAAGGAAACTGTTGTCTGTACATGCCAGGACAAGTGTGTTATTGATAATGAAAGCAAAAATAAAAACCAGCCTTTAAAACAAACTAATAAAAACATCAAACCACAAAAGTAACAACCTGTGTGAAGGTAACTTGTAGCATTAGACTAAGGAAGTTGATTATTACACAGGCTGCCTGAACTGTGGAAGCTTTGGCAACTTGTATCATACGCATGCCAAATGAATTCGAATAGTTGGATTTTTTTTCTGTGAAGAGCTGCCTAACCAGCACAGTTCTAAAGCACTACCATTTAAATTATTGGCAGCAAAAGTCTGCTCACTCAAAAATACCACACATATTACTACAATGATGCAGAAGTTCACATGTGCAAAAGGATTCCCTAAATGTTGTTTCAAAAACCCTATATCAGATATGAGCAATTGCTTTTTTAGATAGGTGGGCAGAAGAGGACAACCAGCATATCCTGATGAAATTAACAACTGATCCTAGTTGTTATCCAAAACCAGTATAAAACTAAAAACTTCCAAAAAAATTAGCCCTTTAACTTGTCCTTATATTTGCAGACTACTTCCATGTTGTATCCTTTAATAAGATTGACGATAATGCCTGTTTTCCATAGAAAGAAAAACATTTTGCTGATACTATGTATAAACACTTGAGGAAAAAATATTTTCTCTCCTATCTTTCAACCAAAGCGTTTTTTAAAATATACTTATTAATCATTCTCTGACAGCATTTAGAAAAGAGCATTTATCCAGTTTTCCAAAAGCCTGGTCAGATGATATCATCTCCCTGAATATCATCTCATTTAAGTATTCTTATTACCCATATGGTAACTAAACCCACTGATTCTTATTCCACTCTTATGTGGCAGTCTAAATTGCCTTGAGTAATCTGTCTAACAGAGATAATTAGATATGTTTCATTAATATTTGCAAAAGGTTCTAAAGGCATATAGTAGATTAAGTCTGTTTTGGAAATTTGTTGCTTAGATTTCATGTTCTACATGCTAAAGAAAGGAGTAAAGTGTCACTTGACTTATAGGAGAACAGGAATGGGTATAATCTGGTTTGCCACCATCTCCAATCCCTTGCTGTTTTACAATCTATCATATAAACTATGCTCTATATCCTCCTTTAAATATTTACCAATAGTCAGTGTAAATACATTTTGGATTACTCAATGCAGTGCTCTGGCTGCAAATTTGGAAATTAACTCCATTCTTCTAATCTTTAAGGGTCTTATCTCTTGCAGTTTGAAGGTATAGTGCCGTTAGGGTTTTTGCCACTTTTTTTTTTTTTTTTACCTATCTTGCTTCCTCCTGGTGTTTATTCCGGCTTGATCTTACTTTTGCTGTATTAGAAAAATCTATGTGTTTTGTCTCCCCTAATTTTTTCCTTCACCAGAACCATTCTAACAGTAGTTTCTGCATTTGCTACAGTTTGAATCCCCCCTCTCAAACATGTCTAGCAGCAATAAATAACACTTCCCTCTCTCTACAGCAGCATTTTCCAGTGACATACCCAAATGATGAAACTTGGATTTCTCTCAGCAAATCAGCTAACAAATCAAGATTCCTCTCCTCAGTCATTTGAACAATTACTTTTAGATCATTGGGAAGTTTTTGTCATTAATCCTTAATCATGTCTTTGTGTAAAGAACACAGACAAACACAGTAAAATTCAGAGGTCCCCCATTCCTTTTATATGGATAAAGAGCCACTGTCAGAACTAATGCATGCTACACTTCTGAAAACCTCACTACAGCCCTCTAGTTTCTGCTTTTCATGAAGTTCTTTATGTTAGTCAGTCCTTTTTACCTTTCCTTATACATCTGTTACTTTTTTTGCAACATGTTTACAGATGTGATTATTCAGCTAATTATGCCTCTCTTATACCAATTTTCAGATGCATCCATATCACTGAAAGATTTGAGATTTTATAAACTAGACTATAAATCCAGATGATAAAAAATGTCTTCTTTAAATATGTAACATTTTTTTACAATTCTTAGCATTAGCAAGAATCACTGTACAAGTGCAGGAGATGCATGCATGTGTGTATATACACACAGACATGTCTCTCATACACACTCCTCTATGCCACCATGCTGAATCCTGAAACTGGGACTGGAATAAACCACTCCTGGCTTCTGCTGCCTCTCTCCTCTCC
>WEIU01010520.1:311693-383233 GCA_013389925.1 Aegithalos caudatus | reverse complement strand
TTCTGCTTCGTCTCTCCTCTCCTCTCCTCTCCTCTCCTCTCCTCTCCTCTCCCTTCAAGTTTTTTTTTCCTTAGAATCCCCCTTAGTCTCATTTATATCCACATTTAGCTTTCCAGTAAAAACAATGCTTTTCAGATCTATTGAAAGCAGTACCCTTTCTGTGATGCAACCAATAGGCCACTTGCAAGTCCTGTCTTGCAAAGCTATCCCAAAATAATTTTACAGTAGCAAAGTCAGGTGCCAGTTGCAGCTTAGCTAATGTAACAGAAAGATCAGTCCGAGTTGTAAAACCTGCTTGAGAAGCCAAATAAATTTTCAGATAGTCCATGCTAACCATTATGATAGCCTAGGAATGGCAGACAATCCAAGGAACTTTAAAACTCATTACAGAATAAGACACTGATTGGTCAGTGCAAACACTTAAGTTTTACTCTTCCATGTAGCAGAAGCATTCAGCATTTGTGCTGGAGTCTATGAAAATTTAGCCAAACACTCAACAGAAAATCACTTTTCCATCATTAATATTTACATTGAAACATCATTATGACTTTCAAATAAAGCACAATACTTAGTCTGGCAACATGCAGATCACTTAGCTTTTTAATTTGTCACTGAATGGTATTTATGAAAAAATTCACATTCAGTTCTTAAGCTTTAACAGAGATTTGGGGAGGAGAGGGTGACAGTAAATTCCTCCTTAAAAAAATTCATTTATTTTAATTCTTTAGCTTTGCAAGACATAGTAAGAATAAAGTCCATGTCTTTCTAGCATTGCCAATTAAAATGTAACCACTTAGTACATAAGGGTCCCAATTTAATGTGGTAGACTCCCTGGGTTCCTGTAGTATAAACAAAAAAAAAATAAAAACCCCAATCAAGACCAAACCAACCAAATAAAAAACCCCAAAACAAAAACAAACAACAACAAAAACTAACCAAAAACCAAACCAACAAACCCCCCAAACAAAACAATAACAAAAGAACAACCCTAGTGACCAAAACCCACAATTTTTTAGTATATTTCTCTGGAGGTTCAGCTGATCAATTCTTTAAATTTGAGCTCAAAGTCAAACAACAGCACTATTAAGCCACCGCTACCTGGCTGTTTCACACTGCCAAATCTTAGGCAAGGGCAGTCATCACATCCTTTCTAAGGCTGTCTGGGATATGCCAGCTCACTCTGAGTACAGCTTGCTGGAAAAGAAGCTTATGGAAAAAAATCAAGCCACCCAACCAAACTTCCCCCTGCAAGCAGCTCTACACGAAGCCCTGTGCTGTCACAATCCCTCACGGTGCCCAAGCTCTCGGCACGGGGCTCAATTGCCAATGCAAGTCACAGAGACGAGGCTGAGAAACCAGCTGTGCACCTATTACACATTATGTTCAGGTGAGAGGGTTCCTCCTTCAGGAACAGTGTTCCTGAAGGCTCATGCCATGAAAGCAGCTGTTTCTCTGATCTGCCCATTAGCTCGTACTCGCGTTAATTAATTATAGTCAGGGAACCTAACAGGACTGTCTCAAATGGAGCTTGAGTATACTGATGTTGGGACTTCTCTTACCAGGCACTCACTGTTCAAAGCCTTTTCAAAACTTCTGGCTAGTCATAGTGGGACACTCTGGGGAACCAAATCTTTTTCAAGACATAGCCACAAATTTGGCCTGTATTTGAAGTAATTGAAACCCCTATTTTTTATCATATTTTAACTAAAAAGATTCCTGACTGGAAAGTTGCAACTTGTCAGTGTGCAACTCCAATGCTATGCTCTTATGGTTTCCTTCTAAGAGATAGATTATTAGTTCATACTTCCACAGGACACTGTTTAAAGGGTGGAACTGCATCTTCGCTGGATGCTGGCAACAGGAATCATGCAACAAAACCCCTAAATGTCATTACTATGAGCTGCCAGAATCAACCCCTCCCGGTCTCTTTTGTCCAGTTCAAGGCACTGACTGCATTAAACAAAACCAATAAACATGGCAGCAAGAAGAAAACACTGCACCAAAGAGATTATAAGCAGGAAGAAAAATATGAAGTATCTCTTTAGACCCCATATAAAACTGTTGCTCACACATGGTCAAGCCCAGGAAGTGCATTATCTAAAACAGCATTCCTCAGAAACCATCTTTTTATCTTTGAAGCTGTTTCTTAAAACACCCCCTCCATATACCCCTGACTTTCTGGTTTACCTTAACTTTCATCACTATTTCAGTACTTTTTCCTTCTACATTTGCTGTATGTTTATGCCAGAAGCTAACTTTAACATGGGCTTCTGCTTTTTTTGAATGGTTAAAGAGTGCAGCCATAAACAGATAGTCTACACTTATTCCTACCAAATGTGCTTGGTATTCATCTCTTCCTATAGGAACGCACCAGTTATGATGACTTCTAGATAAATCTGCCGTATTAATTATGAATTTTTAACATACATTTTTCATCCCAAGATGTAAAGAAAAAGAAGTTGCATCTCAACAGGCAAGGAAGGACTTTCCAATATAAAGCTGAGTGCCAGGCAACTAGCACAATTGAAGCAATGTCTCTTCATAAGAGCACAGCTAAAAAACCTCTCTTTACACACAAAGACCTAAGCTTATGCTTGAAATTAACAGGAAACCAAAGATATCCAAGACTGTATAGATTCACATAATGAAAAGCAGACAACAAAATGCAGTCTGACATGGTAGGTAAATTCGAATTCCAATTGAAGAGGTAGAGTTGTGGGTCCATCTACAACCTGGTCTCATAAAATGTTTTCCAAGAGTCTTATCTGCTATGCAAGGGTGGTAAGTCCATCCTGCCACAAAGAATGAGAACAGCATGAGTCCAAGACCAAACTAGTGAGCACTAGTGGTGGGAAGCATATACCTTTCATCTCAACATATTGTGAGCTCAAAATACCGAAAGAATATTCAGAATGCAGAAGCACTGCAGTGTTTACATCTGCCTAATACAGGATGAAGAGCTACAGGATTAATTGTTTGCACATTGGGGGCAGCTCACTTCCACTTCCCAGAGTTTGACAGAAAAGCAACTCTATCAAGACAGGCTGGGAGACGTGGGATTCTTCAGTCTGGAGAAGAGAAGGCTCCAGGGAGGTCTTAGAGCAGCCTTCCAGTACCTTAAGGGGCTCTATGAGAGAGCTGGAGAAAGACATTTTACAAGGGCTTTCAATGACAGGATAAGGACCAATGGTTTTAATCTGAAAGAGGCTAGATTTAGATTAGATATTAGGAAGAAATTCTTTACTCTGAGAGTGGAGAGGCACTAGAAGACACAGGTTGCCCAAAGAAGTTTTGTATGAGCCACTGCTGGAAGTTTTCAAGGCCAGGCTGGATGCAGTGCTGAGCAACATGGTCTAGTTAAAGGTGTCCGTGGGCATGGCAGGTGCAGGTGGGTTGGAACTGAGTGATTTATAAGGTCCCTTCCAAATCGTTCTATGTCCCTAGGAACCAAACCAAAAGCCAGTCTGAGAAAAGGAAAAACAAACCAACCCCAAGGCACATAACTGGAAGATGAAAACTACACATGCCAGCAGATGTGCATTTCCAGTAGTTTTAATAAATACATGTGAAAAAGCTAGGAACAGAGTCAGAGAGAATCAGAAAGATCTAAGGATTGATTAAAGCATCATCCTATGTCTTCACTGAATACCAGTGTGTCTCTCTGCATTATAACTTTAGAAGTACATTTCTCATTAAAAATATTATGTGATAGCAGAGCTGCAAATAACCTTCTCTCCTAAGTGAGCCTAAGATCATTTAAAAATTAAAAGAAAGATGTTGTTATTATGCTGTTAAATTTTTTTAAACTATGGCAAGATTTTTCCATGCTATTTGTATCCTAAATAATATGCCTATCCAGGTTTTAATTATGAAACACTAAATAAATCCCATGAGTAAATGCTTATTTGTATCTGTCTGCTAAGTTCCTACTTGTAATTCCAGCTAATTATTTCCCCTGTCAAGAAAATACTGTCAGAAATCCCAAGATGCCACAGAAGTAGCCCAATCACTTTCATTTTATGTCTCCCAATGTTCAATACAGAAAATGTAAATTCATTTGTCTACTGCGGGAAGAGCGAGAAATTTGAAATAATCTCTGCACTGTCAGCAGGTCTTTACCTTATGTGCTTAATCCCTGTTACCATGGAGATATTTAATTGTGCAGTGACACAGTTTGATTGGTTTATTTTAAATTGAAGTTCTTCTGTGGAACAGTCCAGGATTCCAGCGAACTTGAGATAAACGGCTTTCAAAATATTGCAGTGAGTCATAATGTTGTCAGTGACTAGATTAATTTGAGTTCAGTTGAACTACTTCTTTACCCAAATCTTATACATATATGACAACATACAAAGTATAAGGACTCTTAGAATTATATTTGGGAGCTGAGAATTTTTAGTATAATTAGGCAGTATTTTATTGTAAGAAGGACAATTAAAAACTAAATGAGAATTAAAATTCAGTAAATTTTGGTTGTATCATCTTGTTTTTCTAAAATACATTATCTTCCTGCTCTACAATATCAATCCAGACAAGAACCCTTCACAGGAGGTTTATACTTGATTTTCTCTTCAGAAAACTGTAAATATATTAATATGAGAGAAATTAATCCAACAGGATGAATTAGGCTAAGTGCTGGCTTTCATACACATCAGCATGCAGTTCTTCAGTATATGAATGTCTGCTGGAAACACAGTATTTCCTACCATGGCATAAGATATTAGGTAACTCATTTTAAATTCTGTACATACACCATGATGAACTGGTAAACTTTAACTGTGATATTTAAACAGCAGCAATATAGTGTACTAAATCTCATACTTTTTTTTTTTTTCAGCTCTATAACCCAGCTCCAGAACGCTTTTTTTGTCAATGTCATAACTGCAGCTCTAGGGGTAGTTTTCACCTAGCCTTTGCTATGAAAGGTCTCAGTTCCATCACCAGGTATCAAACATTTTTTTTTTTTGCCTTACTTAATTTTTCAAGCTCGTGGCCACTAAGGCCCCATGCTGCAGAAAACACCTTTTAGGTGTTTCTAGGGCTGTATTCCCCTCTTTATTTTTACATAGGTTGGTTTTATTTCATATGCAGAGTCTCTGTGTTTGCACCAATTCGGATACCAGCATGTGACCAAGCTAAGACTTAGCTACTTACAAACCACAACCACTCTTCCAACCACTTGCGTGGCTTTGCAGAACCAGAACTTGACACTTTTAATCTCAGTTCTGCAGGGACCACAATGTTTTACAAGAGAGATGCTTGAAAAACAGACTCCAGTGGGGACTATCATTCTCACACAAAATGTTTACAAGAATTAATTTGTTTTACACTCCCAGGAAGGGTATCTTGGTGTACCAAAGCAAGGCTTCTACCAAAAGCATTTACATGCATCAATTTGCAGATGAGCTGCTGTTATTCCATACAAAACAACTACCTAAAACACTGTGTGCTCCAACAATACTGAGGATTTAATCTTTGCACCTCTGTGTTAATGTACTCTGTGATCCTGGGTTAGGGCCCTCCGATTTTTTTTTTGTTTGTTTCTATACAGGTTCTGCTCCAGAAGTGTTATTCCTTCCTAATCATCCTTCAAACACACAAGAGTAACACTGTCCGGGATGCAATACTTCTCTGAATTTCATGGTGTCTCCATCCAGTTTGTGTTTGGAGAAAACACAGAGGACTTGTTCAGAAACATCAGATTTGCTGTAGCAGAGGCCCACAGTATGATTCCTTGTACTCCCCTTAGGTATAATTACATCCAGGCAACCCAAGGCAAATGACTGAGCAAAACCTTCTTCTTATCCGAGGAGTCTCACCCATATTCCCACCTTCTTGTATAACTCCCCTCACCTTTCCAGTGTGAGAAATACTCTTGGTTCAGCCAGTAAGGGTTTTATGTGTGTGCAGAGGGGACTCAATGACTGCAAGCCAGAAGGGAGGCAGGGAGCCACGCTGCTGTGACTAGCTCCCATGTTACAGCACACTAACCAGGTTAGGTACAGCTGCCTCACAGTGCAATGAACTCCCCATTTTCCATGCTCTAGTTAAAATAAAACAACCCCACAAAACGTCATCTCCTTGTTATCATAACAATGATTTATCCCAGCCAGTACTAACATCACTTTGTCTGTCATATTTATGACTGCCATATTTACAGCTAGAGCAACATCTATTTGTGAAGGAAGGACAATTGTTAAATCATCCTCTCTTTTCAGGAGGTTGAAATGATTTAGCAATACTTTCTTTTCCACCATACCCGAGTAGTCTCTAGGCAAACCACTGACATAAAGAGGTTGCTATATAATTTTCCTTCTCCTCCTTTCTAATCATTCAGGTTTGCTTTAAACAGTCACCTGCACTTGTGTATCCCTGCTGCTGCTCATCTCTTCTAGACCCACTCCCCCTTTCACCATAAGATCCTGTCCTTGAGTAGGTCAAACATTGAACAACAGAAAGCAAATTTGTATGCAGTCCGAAAGAAGCAGAGTAGCACTCTAACAGCACACTATTCATATCAACCATCCATATTAGTGACAAGAGAATTAAAACAAAACAAAACAAAAACATAAAAGAGAGAGAAAAAAATCAAGAATCACCATACCAATCAGACCTGTTGTCCGCCTGGTCCAGTATTCTTTCTCTGACAGCACTCAATACCCGCTTCAGAGGAAGGTGCAAGAAACCTTGTAATTATAGAATAACCTGATTAATACAGGAAGTTTCGTCCTAGCCCTAGGCAGTCAGCAGCTGACTCACCCGCTTGTCTGAAACATAAGATTTTATATCTGCTCTAATTTTTTTTAATCCTATGTAATTTAATAGTGGAAGTCCTATTACAAATGTACTTTGCAAATGTACATTTGAATACTACGAAGCATTTTAGGCTTTACTGTAACCTGTAGCTGAGAGTTCTATTTGCTAATTATATAGGTTGTACTATTTTTATCACTGTTAAACTGCGTGCCATTCAATCTCATTGGATGTCCCTTTTAGGGACTCAGGAATAAGTGGGCCAGAGAGTGTGATTCCTCTGCCTTTTTCCCCTTGGCATCTCACCTGGGAGCAGAGATGCCTGAAGAGGTGCACGGCAGTCAGCCTTTGGCTTGAGGCACTGAACCAGCACATGGGCTGCCTCCACTCACAGCCCTCACCTGGAGGAAAGGTGCCCTGCACGAGTGATGAGTGCCCTCATGAACGAAGCAGCAGCAGCTGTGCTGCTCATATTTTTATGAATATGACATAAATCCCCTGTGATATTGTTTCTGTACTTCGAGATGAAAGAATGCAATATGCTCAATAAAGTGCTATACAATATCATACCTACAGGGCAGAAGGTGGCTCCTGTGACTTCAAACTTTCATAATGGCCTTATGTACTATGGTAGTTTTAAAGTAAAATAACAACAGCCTTTTCAAAATCCAGGAAGGTGAACAACACAGTAACAACAATCAAGGCTTTCACTATATTTTACTTATATCCATTTATGGTTTTCAGAACCTTGCAACAGAGCAAACACCTACAGAACACATGTACGAGAAGGTTGGGCAAGGCTAGACATAACAAAAGAAAGTAATAATTTTAAAAAATTGCTGAATGGTCTGATCATCTTCTGTGCTTATGTATTTTGAAGTAAACTTCTCAGCAGGCTGCGAGCCTCAGTTTTGCATCTGGTACAAATTAGTGGTCCTTAATAAGCAGGATGCTTGATTTATAAGCCATTAATATAATCAGTGATTGTGTTGTATCATTCCACATTGCTGGCCAGCTATGAGAACTGGGTGTACAAGCAGGAGCATGCAGGCCAGACAGGGGTCATGCAACAGGCACAGAGGTGAACTTTCAGAAAACAAAACTGAGTTCCTCTTCTAAGCACAGCAGACACTCAAAGAATAAGATGAAGACCACTAAAGAAAATTTAGATAAGTATTTGAATATGGTAGAATATCATAACATTGTTTTATGGCAAAGAAATATTGTACCATGTATGCTTTGAAAATTTAAGATGTTGTGAGCTATACTAGTTATCAAAGAACACAAATATGTTACCTCTATTTTCTGTACAGGGCAAAAGCTGACATTTAAGAATTTCATGTTTCAGGAATAGCACAGCTACTAAGCCAAACAAGGACAACCTAAATGTAATGATTTCACAAGCCAAAAATTACGGAGGTGATATATGCAGGATAGTACCTTAGAGAAAAGAATTAAGCTTGCCGTATACACCTGGAAAAATCTAGAATAATTTTTTGATACTAAATACAAAAGCACTAGTAAACAACGAGGTGCTCTGGATATCAAAATATGATGTGACACAATCATTTAGGTTGGAAACGATCTCAAGTCCAACCTTTGACCGATTACCACCTTGTCACCTAGACCATGGAACTAAGTGCCATGTAGAGGTGCCAGGGATGGTGACTCCACCTGGGAAGTGTGTTCCAATGTTTAACAATCCTTTCCATAACAAAATTTTTCCTGATGTCCAACCTGAACCTCCCCTTGTGCAGATTGAGGCTATATCCTCTTGTTCTGTCACTAGTTGCTTGGGAGATGAGGCTGACCCTCATCTTGCTATAGCTTTTTCTCAGGTAGTTGAGAAGGGCAGTAATGCCTCCCTGCAGTCTCCTTATCTCCAGGCTAAACACCTGAGCTCCCTCAGCAGCTCCTCTTACGATTCAACTCTCCAGACCCTTCACCACCTCTGCTCCAGCACCTCAATGTCTTTCTTGAAGTGAGGAGCCCAGAACTGAACACAGGATTCGAGGTGTGGCCTCATCAGTGGTCAATACAGGGGGACAATCACTCCCCTGGTCCTGTTGGTCACACTATTTTTGATGTGACCCAGGATGCTGTTGGCCTTCTTGGCCACCTGGGCACACACCAGCTCATGTTCAGCTTACTGTCAACCAATACCCTCAGGTCCTTTTCCACTGGCCTGCTTTCCAATCTCTCTCCCTAAACCTGTAGTTCTGCAGGGAGTGTTGCGACTGAAGTGCAGGAGCCAGCAACTTGGACTTGTCCAACTGTTCCTGTCTGACCATCCAGGAGTCAGTGTCACATTCACACCACCTAAGCTGGGATGAAGGCTCCTGCACAGCTACACACCCCACACTCAGTCAGACCAGGTTTCCCATAGCAGAGTCTCACAGGTCTCGATGCTTAGAATAATTTAATCATGATGCAATAACAAAATAACAGCTTGAGCTGGATGCCTTTGAGAAGGGACTCCAAAAAAAGGAAACCTGGGCTTTTATATCCTTACAGTCCAAACACAGTGAAGTCTGAGATCCTGGGCTCCTGCTGTGTCTTCTGAGTGTCCAGTCACCTGGCTGGCCACAGATCCCTGTGCCCTTTGTTATGCAAAGGCTTGGCAGTTCATGGCTCCTTGCCTGTAGTGCCAGCTCCCACCCCACAGAGCTCAATCTGCACCTCACACTGCAGCTGCACACTGAGCTACCTACACTGAGTGTATTCCTCAACGGAAACTCACACCACTGGCCCCATCCCATTGATCCAGACTGTCCAGATCCCTCTGCAGAGTCTTCCAAACTTCCAGCAGATCAACACTCCCACCCCACTTAATGTTGTCCACGAACTTAACTGAGGGCGGCCTTGATCCCCTCATCCCAATTTTCAATAAAGATATTAAACAGGACTGGCTCCAGTACTGAGCTCTGATGAACCCACTAGTGAACCCCTCCAACTGGATGTGATACCATTTACTGCTATTCTCTGAGCTCAGCCATCCAGCCAGTTTTTAATCCAGTCAAGAGAGCACCTGTCCAAGATATGGGCTGCCAGCTTTTCCATGAGAATGCCATGGGAGACAATACCAAAGACTTTTCTGAAGTCCAAGTAGCCTCAGAGTCTGCCTTATCCACTAGGTGGGTCACTTAGTCATTCCAACTGCTCTAGGAACCACATCTTATTAACATAAATAAAATTCAGAAAGATTTTGACAAGTATTACTTTCCCAGTTCTGCTGTGCACACTGGAGACTGACCCATGGCTTCAAGCTAAGCAGTAATAATGCTGCAGGCTTTGATCTCTGGGTGTGCTTCCTTTAACTTCTTGCCTGGGATCCCAACTGTTTGCTCAGTTTGTTCCAGACTGGAGCACAGAAGTAAGGTAATGCACACAAAGTACAGACAGTCAAGATCCTTGGAATCACATAGGGAGCAAACCAAAGTGGAAACACAGACAGACCCCATCATCCTCTCCCAGGCAATAGCAAGAATAAGTAAACACAACCAATAAAAATAATAAAGCAAAATAAAGTAATACAACCAATAGCACCTCTTGCAAACAAGGATATGGCAATAAGCTGACCTAACAGATCCCTCTATCTTGAGAATCTAATAACTAACTACACCTTCGTGGAACCAGCGTTACTTTAAGTTCACATGAGAAGGGCTACACATACTTTCAGCTAATTTTATTTCACATTCTCTGGTATTTAACTGAATGACAGAAACCAGACCAATGAAAATACCAAAGTATCTTGTTCCTTAGGAATTGAACAGCAATAGGAATCAAAAAGGTATGACTTTTGAAGGCAGTGCATGTTGCTTCAACTTGCACCTTAAAGTGCAATTGCAGAGCAGCTTAAGATAATACAACTGTTGCAACCCTATTCTCAAATGAGTCAGATATTTCATTTTGGCAGCAATGCTGCTCATCACTTGGTGTTAGCCATGGTCTGAGCAGGAGGCTGGACAGGCTGACCTTCAGAGGATTCTTCCATGCTAAACTATTATGCAACTTCATCAGACCATGCAAAGGACTGGCTTAGAGCAAAACTGACATAAAATTTATTGCTTTCTCCATAAGATTGACTTTTTATTAGCTTTTGCCTGTTTATTTCCCTCTATCGACTTCCCTCCAGATCTGACAAGCAGCAAGATTTCCATAAGGGAAAGGATAAAAAAGTACAGGTCCAAAAATCAGTAAGATCACAGCAGTGGCAAAAATAAGGACCTAAAATTGCCGTGAGGCTAAACCTTTTGTACACAAAATCAGCCAAAACCTTCTGCTCCACATCTTTCTGGAATATCTCTCTGGAATACTATATTTACACAAAACTATTTTTAATAAGTGTCATGCTTTTTTTGAAATTACATTACAGAATTTCTCATAGTCATATGAGACACAGCATATATAATAGATGCAAACTAAACATTTAGGACTTTAAAGTGGTTAAATATACCACATTCAGATTATTTCATATTAAAAGTCCAGCCTAATACAGCTTTGGAGTATAGAAACATACTGGGAGAACACTAGATGCTTCCCATCCTCCCATACTGAAATGTATTACTTATCTCATAATGCTATTTCAAGTAAAAGGAACAAGTTAAAAGGGAATGGGTGAAGCTCTGAAACTTTAATTTACCATGGCTTAAACTTAAGAAAAAATATTTTAGAGGTTTTCAAAATGACCCTGGTTGTGCCATCTGTACAGAAGAGATAATGAATCGATAGCAAGATCTGAAAATATTTTGATAAGAGATTCTTCTCACACTTACAAAAGCATTGCCTAGTGATCGAAGCCACCCTTGATTAGCTCATGTCATAAGGGCTTTCACAGACTTGAAAGAAATCAAATTTGCTTCAGCAGAAAGAATAAACATCTCTTCCCATTCATGCCTTAAAGTATTTGCACCAACACTATATAATTATATTTCATTTCACCAGAAAATTCTCCTGGATTCTCTATTCCTCCCACAATTTCAAATTTACAATATGTCTGCTTGCAGTTGAATGGATATGTACATATGGCACAAAGTAAATTATTTAATTAAAAAGCAGTTAATGTCGCTATGAATTATGTGACCTCCTTGTACAGAACTCATGAATACATTTTGTTGTGATAATACCTGGTTTATACATCTTTAATCAAAATGAAGCAAAGTATTTGAATTGCTTTTTCTCCTTCAGCATGATGCAATTTGTTAATCTGCATGGCTATAAAAAGCTTTAGAGACAGTAAAAATGCTATCTCACTGATCTCTCTCCTGTCTTTATTGGCATAACTGTCAACAATCATCTCACTATATCATTCCTAAAGTCCAGGTGTAAAAATGAAGAAAATTAAATTCTGTTTTTATTTATACAGTCTCATGTAGTATTTGCAAAAATACAGTTCTTTTGAAAGCCAGAGAGAGCTTCTCTGCCAACTAACAGTCACTGTAAGGACAGACACTGTGTACACCTCCACAGAGAAATCACTGGAAGTCACTGGTTCTATTTAGTCTTTGGTCATTTTTCTAAAACCAAGACACATGTAATACAACTACCCAGTCACACTGTGGTAGCCACCTGGGCTGATGTTCCCTAGCAAAGGTGGATGGACTCACTGCAGCAGTATGTGCTGATTTCATTCTGTTTTCCTGATTTCCTGATTTCCTGATTTCATTCTGTTTGCCAAAGTAGTGGCTGTTAATGCATTCCTGGGGAGTGTCATTTCATGTAAGATGCATTACTACTCCACACCTGTGCACATGCTACAGTCAGTGCTGTTGCTTTAAAACATGTGATGTGAATATGTTCTATAGGAATAGGTACTATAAACCAAGCAATGTGTAGGTATGTATCAGTGTTCAGCTTGCACCTGAAACTGCTCAGAGATTCCAGTGGGTTGGAAAGTCTGGCACAAAACATCAAAGGCTTCTACAGATCAGTTTCTACGGAGGCCTCATGCTCTTTACCTCTCAGAGCAAATTATTTTTCTCCATGTAGTCTGCTATCCACACACAGAGAAAAATGGAAAAAAGACCAGAGCCCAAAAGAGAATGAAAAACTGAAAAACAAGCACCTTGTAAGAGCATGAGAAAAAACAAAACAAAACCAAAAAAACAAACAAAAAACCCCAAAAAACAAACAAACAAAAACAAAACAAAAAACAAAAAAAAAAAAAACAAACAAAAAACCAAAACAAACAAAAAAAAACCACAGAAAAACCCCACCCCAGAAACAAAACAACCACAGGCCTAGCATTACTTAAGGCATAATTTGACACTCCCTATTATGGATTTTTTTTCTTTCCTAGATGCAGTTTTCTCAGTTTAAGAGAGGGATGGAGCACTCAAAGGTATTAAAAGCCACTCAAAAAAAAAAAAAAAAAAAAAAAAAAAAAAAAAAAAAAAAAAAANAAAAAAAAAAAAAAAAAAAAAAAAGCCAAACAAAATAATCATTAGCTACAGACGATTAGTAAGCATTCCCAAATTCCAAAATTAATGAGTACTAAGGCACTGCATTTTGTAAGCCACAGCTGTTGACAGCTATACAACAAGTGCAGCATCCCATTATGTGACCAGTGAGAAAAGAGGAGCAATCAAATGGAGTGCCTGTCCTCAGAATCAGGATATTAATCCTTCAAATGAATCTCATTCACACAGATGAGAGCATACCAACAGTCTGCAGAAAATAAGAGTGAGACGTGCAGGTATCTTCACTAACTCGAGTAACAGAAACAACAGTCTCACATCTGCACACTACTTTGGAGGCTCACCTATACTTCTTGACAAGCCTAATTAACCCAGGCAGAAAACCTATGCTAATACAGTTATATTGTGCCTGGCATTCAGCTTCACATTGTCCATCTTTCAGACATCCAAAGCATGACAAATACTTTTTGAAGCAAGAAAACAACATTTCAAAGTCAGCTTCTGAGCCCTCATTAACCCAGAAAATTTGTTCCAATTTGGACAAGTCTGAAATTGCTCTAAATCTTGAAAGCCTTCAGGTCACCAAGCTGCTACAAATCTTGCTTTGGCTTCAAAAGCAAATGCCTCCTAGGAAGCCAAGGCAGAGACTCCATGGATAAAAGGGCTAGGGAAGCAAAGCACAGTAACAGGGATCTTCAGTCTTGTGCTTTACAACTCTTTTTTTGCAGTTGAAGGCTCTTGAGAGAATTAAATACTTTTAACAGTCAATTCAAAATATGTTTGATTCTTCTACTCTGTGTTAAAAGAGTTCTAATTCTCATCCATTACTTTTTCAAGTACCTGCAAGTTTCTAAATAGGTTCATAAGGACAAAAATTAAATGATAATTTAAAAAACCCAAAACTTCACAAGAACAGAATCAAAATGCTAACCTTAAAAATGAAACTTAAGCTAAAGCAACAAATGCCAAGCAGCCAAGGGTTCTGCTAAGCCACTACCATGACCCCTTTTAAGTGAAGAAGCCCCAAAGCTATCTAAGAGTATGTTTGCTAGAAAAGAGCAAAATGTATTTTATCCAAGGCACCTCAGTGATTTTAAAAAATAATGATGCACAGTTTACAATGGGAAAAGAAAAGCCAATTACATTTGCAATTATATCATACACATTGAGATTTATTTTTTAAACCAGAGATAAAAACTATGGGAAAGCTAAGAATCAGATTATTTACTACACAGGATCCAAACATACACTTCCTTATTACCGTATAATGAATACATTAGACAAACCAAAAGACCTCACATTGATGCCTTTGAGTGGCTACCTAAAACAGAGGGTGGACAAAATTAAGATAATCAAAGCAGGTATTTATTAAAGGCCTTCAACAGGTACACCTTGGGCAGTCAAAAGCCTCCGAGGGGCTTCACCAAGATGGGTGATGGTCACGAGTTCTTCATAGAGTTAAAAGTTTGGTCCATTTACATATCAGGGTTAATCCTCCAATTACAGTTTCAGGTAATTAAGTAATTTACTCCAAGTTTGTTCACTTCAGTGTTGTTTACATCTCTCGGGGCCTGAGACAATAAGGTGTCCTTGAGTTTCAGGCCTAGAGAAGAATTGTTTTGTCAATAAAATGGGAAAACAGTAGCTGACAGGCTGTGGAGTTTTAGAGTTATACACTAAAGCAGTAGAGGATCTGAAAAATATAAAAGCTAAATCCTAAGGCATCAACATGCAGAGATGGAGGAGAGCTGGAAGTCTCAGTCAGAACTGACCTTCTGCTTCATTCTTTAAACATGGCATTTTTATTTTTTATTTATCTTTTGTTAATGACCTTACTTGTAATTCTCAAAGAATTACAGGTCCTTATATTATCAACATTCTCTTGAGCAAATGAAGTACCAAGTAGTAACCAAGTACCAAAGCAAAGTGCAGAAAGCACAGTCTGAGCTATCCCTGTGCCATAAATCAAACCAGTGAACATTAACCACGTAGGGCTGAAGCAGGAATTAGGATTCCAAGGTGGTGGAGTTGACAGCAGGGCTGCAGTGCTGTGCCCCATGCTGCACAGCTCACGCTGCCCACTTACCTGATGAAGTAATCTCTTCCATCTCTGTTTGCCGTCATCTCCCATCCATAAGGTGTCCCCTGGTTCAAGCTCCAGGTCCCTGAAGGGTGAGGCCAGCCTGAAGACTTATTCCTGTGGCTGCAAGTTTGGAAAATGTGGAGGGGAAAAGACAGGGGAAAAAAAAGTTATTTCTCTCTTGTACTTCATATAATTCACTTGACATCCAAGTACTTTTATAGTTGTGAAATACAGATTGAAAATCCAGGCAAGGGAACAGAGGTTAGCAGATCATTTACATTTATTATATTCTTTCAGTCAGTAGAAGATACACAGTCATTTCTACCAGTCTGAGTTCAAACTTTTGGTTGGTGAACTTGTCATTCTCCATCAGTCCCACATACACAGTGCTAATTTTCAGTAGTTTTTAATAAAAGGAATGGGAAGCATTTTCATTCATCACCATTCCTTGTACAAATGCCAGCTCTCAGCAGTTTTAGGGGAAAGAAATCCATCAAACCAAACCACCCACTACATCACTACTGCAGATCACACACACAGTGCAACACCTGGCACAAGAAGGAGCATCAACCTTCTCTCTGTTAGGAAACCATTTTTTTTTTCTTGTGCTGAAATGAAGGAAGGCCATGACACTGCTGCATAACATGCTAAATTGACTGAATATGTAAATCTTGTTGTACTTGATCGTTATCCATTATCCATTAAGCTCTCCCACCAAATAACCTTTAAAAGGCATCTCTGAGCCCACACACTGTTATATCCCACTGATCCAGCACTCTCTCCAGGCATTCCCATTCCAAAAGGGCCCAGTAGCACTCCCAAGTAACAATGTTTCCCCACTAATCTGAAATATTTTGTGAAGTACTTTCTACTGACTCCATACAAAAAAAGATGCAGCTAGCAAGGATCCATCATAGTTTCCCACAGGAATCCCCAACATTTGCACACATGCTTTACCCCTCACTTGCAGGGATTAAGGTAGATATTACTGCACATTCCCACTGTCTTCTGTGGGACTTAAGAGGTACAGAAGACAACAAACAAGTCTTTTAGCAAAATTAGTTAAGCTATTAATATCTATGTACAATCTGAAAAAGGGAAAGAGTAGGAAGAGGATGCAGGGCAACCAACAAAGCTAAAGATCAGCAATGAGCATGTGAGAGGCAAATAGGAATAAGCACCCAACACTGAACACAATCTGAAATTTTGACATGAAAACCAAAACCACACAAAATAGGAGCATAGTTTGAATTAGTCGTCTTCCCCCTTTCTGTCTTTTCTCCACTCATCAAATATTTTACAGCTCAGTTTTATATGCTAGATTTATTTAAGTTCAAATCGTAGCAAGGAATTTACTACCTCTTATCACAGCTAGAGACACAAGAACTTCTTTTCTTTAGAGAAACAGAGCACGATGTAACCTGACAAACTCTCCTGAAGGAACAGAACTGGTCTCCGTGGACAGCTCAACAACTGATTGTAAAATGCTAAATTCAATGAAGTTGTGCATAGTTAATCTTTCCCAAAGGAGGAATGTATCATTAAAAAACAAACTAGCTGCCTCACCCTCCCTCTTAATTTCAAGGATTAATCACAATTGAGAAAAAAATATGGTGCTTCAAAATATAATTTACATGTAAATAGAGCATTACAATGGAATGCTAGGTATCATTTGGTTTATCAATTAAATTAAGTACTCTACCTTCAAGGGTTAGAAAAACATTTCTGTTAGCATATTCAAACACTGGTATTTTCCATAAGGCACGGCTTAAGTCTAATATTGAAAATGCTAGAACTCTTAAAAAATTACAGTTCTTCAAGGCTAATCAAACATGTAAGTGTCAGATATGCTATGTTACCCCAGATAAATAGAACTAGTCCATTTCTGATCCAAGGAATTGATTAGAAAACAGTCATACAAGGAACAAATCCAAAATACTTTCAACACTCTCATGCAGTTTCTTGTTAAGCTGAGCATAAACATTCCTTTTTCTCCGTATGCTTGAGAGACAAAGAAAGGTTCCTTTCTTTTAGACAGGAGCCATTCTACAATGTGAGAATGTCAGCTTAACTACATCTACAGACCTTAGAGTATTTGGAATCCTAACCACTGCAGTTAACTAAATACACTGGAACAAAACCTTTTTTATCAAGTCTGTATAAATGGATACCCATCCATTTAACAGTTTTCATTTTAATTAGATGTGTTTCACAAACCCTGTGCTATAGTTTCACCATCTGTTAAATGGATACAGTGACATTTAAATTCCCAAGTAAAGTACATCAAACTATCAGATAATTTACAGGAGCATAAGACAGTGATGATGATCAATATTATAACTCTCTGCATTCAAATTAAGGGCTCATCTTTGTATAGGTTATAGCATTAGTGGATTTTAAGGTAAATCTAATTCCCTTGAAAGCTTTCTTCGAGCCCCTAAGACATTAATGGTGTCAGAACCATATCATATATGACAGGTAGTAACATGCCCTACTTAACTATAAATATGTCTACATCTGATCTACACCCCATATTTTCCTACAATCAGTGGGATACAAATTAGCACTTAAGACAATGGATGCACCTACATTAGATGTGTGCAAATTCACAGTGGCTCCACAGGGAAAAAATGCATCATTTTTCCTGTAGCTATTGGTCAAGTCAATAATAAACACGTCATGACAATAAAGCAAGGTCTTTACACTCAGAGGGGACTAGGATTCCCAGCTGCCTGTAAAATCTGAAAAAAAGGAGCAAGTGAACTGCATTTTTTTCTACACCTCCCTTCACTTGTTGAATATAATTCTGTTCGTCTGCAAGAATCCTGCTCAGTGGCCACTATGAAGGGCAAAAAATAGCAAAGAGGAGATAAATGCCAGAAATTATAAGCAAGTCAGGCATTTCACTTTGGGGAAGAACAAAGCCATCTTGGTAATCTTGAAATCAAGAGGATGCCTTAGTGGTGAGGAAGATCATCAGACCCTCAGAGATTCCAGCCCAAATCCTACCTCCATGTTGGTGATCTTGGACAAATCCCTCAGCTCATTGATCACCATTTGCCATTTCCTTCCTGCACAGGCAAAGGAGGAACACACCAAGAATGCCTAGATTTATGGAAGACCTGCACAGTTACAAAGACCAAAAAGACAAAGAAAATGCACCTTCTACTTCAGCAAGCCTGGCTGCAGAGGCAGCAGTGGCACTGCTGTTACTCACTGCCTTCCTGCCTGCTCACATCAATGGGACTGGCTGCTGGAGAGCCTTTTGGAGCAGTTCTCAGGTGTCAAACTTCACTGTGAAAGCTAGGCCAGCATCATGCCAGCAGAGGTCTGAAAACAAGGCAGAATAGCTAAAATATCCCCTCAACCTGCTTTTGCCATTTCTGCTAGAGAAATATAAAACCCGATCTCTCTAAACTGCTTCACATTAAACAGTCAGTTCATTACATCATCCAAGTGGTGAATACTGAAGTGGTCTGTAAGGAATCAGTGTGCCCTGTGGAGGGACACCCTGATTGATAAATCAATAGCTCTGGCACAGCAAACATCTTCAGGTCAGCCTTTTTTCTGCCCTGTGCTTCAGGAATGACTTGAAACTTGAGATCATAGGTAAAGTCTCCTGCATTGTATCAGTGGTATGCTCTTTATGTGATATGCAGAACATACTAAGCATAAACCATGCCTTAACAAGAAGTGCAATTCTGTAGTTTATTCACTTTTTTTTAAAGATCAAAACTAGAACAGTTTGAATCTTTAAAACATATTATTAAAGCCTTAAGTCTAGGGCAGTTCAGATAGTGTTAATGATAAATGCAGAAAGCAATACCATTTCTTCTTTCAAAAGTGGAAAAAATAAATGTTTAAACAGGTTGAAAAATTCAATTTTTTAAAAATAGTATATACAGAGTCAGACAATAAGTATGTAATACTGTCCAAAACCTGATTTTTTTAACCAGAAATCGGAGATTCCTCTCAATAGGTCTTTGCTCTAGAAATCTTGAAAGACTTTGTAACTGTGTCACCTCTATAGCCCAAGCCTGTAAATTTTCTTATATGAAGTACTTCCCTGAACGAGTGGAAATTAAGCTCTCAGGCTGTAATTTAAAAACTGCATAAACTGGCACTGACACAAAAGCAGTATTCCCATTCTCCCAGCATCTCCTGCTTCACATCACAGTTCCTGTGCCAATGAAAGTAAACTGGTTTACCTTAAAATTAGCAGCTATTTTTTTTCCATTCAGATTCATCTATACTTACTTCATGGCCTCACAGATGGTCACATGGCAGCAAAAATGCATGGTAGAACAAAAACTACATTTCTCAAATAGTTCTTAGGCAGAGACATGACAGAAAGCACTCAGTTAAATGGAATATTCCAATTGTACTTAGCATACTTAGTGTTTTATGGGGCACAACACTCAGTACACAGTTGGGGCATGTCTTCCAAAATGTTCCCATCAAAGCAGCTCCTCTTACTTCCCCTCCACACAACTACAAGAAAAAAACCTCTTAGCTTTATTTTCCTCTTCCTTATTTTCTCACAGTGTTGCTTTTAGTTAATATCTGTTAGCTTACAGACTATCAAAAACTGAAAATATCCACAGCTTCTGACAAAAATCTTCATAATTGTTTCAAATCTCTGTACGTGGAACCATATGGAGCCCTATGATTTTCCTAAACATAAATAATTTGAAATATTAACATTCCATGTATACTTTCTCTTTAGGTATTAGTAACTTTTTAAGTATCTATCTTGGATTTCCTCAGTTGGATTAAAATAGTGGAAGGATTATGTTCTAATCTTCTCTTATAGCAGTCCCTTGAACTGCTGCAACTGTGGTGGATGGCTGAAGTTATAGAATGTTTATTATGGGGATTCACATTATAATGCTGTGTTCACCATTTGGCTATTCAACATCCTTGAATCATCTTGTTCAACATCTTTATGTTTCCCATGGTACTTCCTCATATACAGGAATTATTTTTCCTGAAAGCAGTCTGCAGGGGCATCAGTGACTCACACAAGGCCGACCATGTAACAGAAGCAACTCAGCACTGCACATGGAGTAACCGTGTCGATACACTGGCTTCCTTTACATTACCATATGGAGAAAAAACTTCTGAATTTCACGTCTTGCCATGAAGCCTGGCTTCATTTCAACTCTCCATTGGTACAAAAGCCAGTTCTCTGCTTCCCACATGCCAGTACATAAGTCAGTCCCTCTCCCACCCATCATAAAAAAAGACATACAGAACAAAAGCTCCATTGCACTCCCAGAGTTGTTTATGAAGGACACAGCTCCACAGCACACAGGCAATTCTAGCTACAACAATCCCAAGGAGGTACCAAGAGGAACACCAGAGATAAAACATTTCATATTATTACTTTTTAAAAGCAAGAACACCACACCTGAAGTATCTGCAGGGCATGTCGATCTGCAAATAGGAGACATTATTGTGACACAAGTGGAATTCAGTAACTGTCTCTCTATGATATTTAATCTTCCATTGCTTGTGAATTAAACCCTTCTTTCTCAATCTAGTTCTCACCCTCTCCTCTCCCAGAAGACCACTGCAATACTTTTACCTCCATCCTAACACTTTAACTTGAAAAAATGAGAAATGAAAGTTTTAAAGAACCTGTAGAGATACTATCAAAATCAATCATCATACCCTGCTATTGAACCTCTCCTGAGGGGCACACTGACATGATGGACAATAGTTTCTGGATGCAAGATCAAAGACACTGAAAGACTTCTTGTCTTTTTAGAGATGAGTCCTATAAACCCCCAGAGAAGTAGTCCTACCAGAAACATGGAAGAAGAAAATTAACTGCCCAAGACATCCTCTGCTGTAGTAAAAAACTTAATTCATACTTAGTCTCTTATTACTGAATCACACAAACACAGAATGAATTCAGATATCCTTCATCTTCCATAACCCACATGCTTTCAAATATTTTGATGGGTAAGGAAGCAAAAGGATTTTAGTCCTCATCCATATGTGTGTTATTTTTGAACTTGTGCATGTCAGTTAAAAGAAATTTAATGAGTATCATCCCACAAATGAGTTCAGAGTTTCAAGCTTGTAATTAACCAATCACTAAAGGTAAAATCATTGTCCAAGAGTGTTTTCTTATTTAATCATAAGAACAAAATCGTAGAAATATATTTTTGCCCTTTGACCCCTGTCCTTCTCAATAATTTTGCAACACAGACATGCTTTGGTCAAAGGAAGAATAGGTCAAAGGTAGTTACTGCATTCTTCCTGTCTGAAATTCTCTCCCTGTAGCATGCATCATCAGGAAAATGCAATTACTATACAGAAAATAAAGGCATTCACCTTTCTTGTACCCTGTGTTATTTTTTTCTATTTTCCTAGTAAGGTCTGTGAATAAAGCCAGGCTGCCTTGCACCAGTTGTTCAGAAATTGTCTCCAGCCCAAAGTTTTTCTTTCTTAGGCATTAACTACTCCCCAAACTCTGGCTGAAGCAAAAAATCTCCAAACTTTTTTTCTCCTGTCCCCACCTTCCACCACAGGTGCTCTGAATTATTCACAATTTCACAAAGTACCACTCATTCTTACTCCAAACAATGATGCTAAAGGCTTCACTCGACCTTTAAATCCTTTGGGGGACAAGAGAAAACCTCAAGAACAAATCAAAAATTCATACTGAACTCCTCCATGGCAATTCACAATTGTGAAGGAGCTACGTTTCTAGAAAACCCTGTCAGACTGTTTTTGTCATAGATTTCATTAGCTTCCATCTCCTCAGAGCCTAAAACAGATTTTTTTCTAAATGGCAGCCTATGCCTAGATTGAGAACAGAATGAATTATGAATTCCTCCTCCAGAAGTCACTGCTCCTGCTGCCAGTCATGAGACAAGGAGCCATACTGTGTAGTGGATCTGAAAGTCAAGGGATCCCTTTTACCAGGGATTCCATGGGGAACACTCCATGACAGCTCCTGCCATACAAGCAGGAAATACAGCAGCAGGTGCCCATCACTTCATTGAGGAAAAAGAGCAGTTCCACATGGCCATAAAAGTCTGTTCATGGACTTTGTCAGCCACCCATGGGCTCCAAACACTTCAGCATCAATTCTAGACTCCTGTCTGTATCACAGGCAAGACAGAAAGATGAAGAACAAAAGCACAGGCTTTTCAAAATGTGCATTGCACCCATTACATGCCTCACTATACAAGGAAGGGTTCCTCTCAGTCTAAAACTACAAAATTATGTTACCTCCAAACAAGCTTTGTTCTAAGGGTCTATGCATAGAACATTTTTCACCAAGTATCTTCCAAATTTTCATTTTTGCTTTCCTCTCTCTTCTGTGATGTGTACAAAGATACAAGTAACCAAACAGCACAGTGAAGAAGTACCTAAGGAACATGTGTTTTACCTTTAGTTAGAAACCTCCTCAAAATTGAGTGCTGGCTCCTCAAAGAGGCACTGTTGTCCTCTGTAGACCCATAACTATCAAAGGTACAGGCAGGACACTGGGACTCTGCATGAAACGAACCTTGTGAGGCAATCCAGGCACTAACAACCTCCACATGCCTTGGAAAATGGACAAGAGCTTGTCATTCCTTGAGGTACCTTGCCTGCTCCAGAATGCTTCCTTTCTTGTCTCTTTGTCACTGATATAGCTATTTCTTGCACTGCCCGGTTCCGTGGAAGCAGAGTTTTTCCTTTTCGCAAAAAAAGTGCATGTATTCTGATTCTCTACAGTCATTGCTGTCCAGTTAATGCACTTCCATGTCTGTTGTTTGTTTTATTCTTTTTTGGGGGGTTTTTTTTGGTTGGTTGGTTGGTTTCGTGGGCTTTTTTAAATATCTGATACAGGTCACATTTTTCATTTGCCTGTCCCTTCTCCCTCTATGTTTTACATCCATTATTATTAAAGATGTGCCCTTATTTCATAGAAAACAAGTCTCCATCATATTTTCTTTTAGACTGCCAGGACTTTTCATTTAAAGCACACTGACCCCATTAGAGATGCAAGTCCTGAAGGAATTGCTTTCACCTCCAGAATTTTGCATTGCTAAAGCTAGAAATTACCCAAAGCAGCAAGTAATGGTTGGGATTTGAATGTGAAAGGCTCTTCGAAATTCTGTTCTGTAGGATGCTTTAGCTTTATGCTGATGTGCACTAGAAAGTGAAAGTCTCTAAGCGCTGATGTGTGAGAGATGTTTTTCTCTGTTTTAATGGGGATTTTGACCTTAGGCTTTCTCAGGCCTACTCAGTATTTCAGGAACAAAAAAAAAAAAAGTTCAACAAAATAAACTAATGAACGTATATGAACTACATTTGACTCTTTCTCATTTAGTAAATGGAGTATTAATATTTATTTCTAAATCTTCTGAAAAACCTTTTTTATTTTTTTTCTCCCTCAACCTAGTACATGCTGGAAAATCTTACCATATGATATGCAGTATACCCCTAGACCAGACACCAAATTAATTTTTCAAAAAATGCAATCCCTGACAAAATCACAACTATTATCAGATGCTGAATTTTATCCCACATATGATTTTTATGGGTTTTTTTCTCGATTTAAAGTGTTGTTGCTTCTGCTCTCAATGAATATTTGTCCTCTTACCAGTTTTGCAGTAATGTGCAGCCAGAACTCACCACTGCATTTCAGGTGGAAGTTCAGAAATTTTTCCATTTCTGCCTCATGAAAAAAATGTCCCATAAAGCCTCTGACAGAAATGCAGTCTAGCTCATTGACTGCATTGCTATTAATAATTAAAGTTTATTGTAGTAGAGAGTACTGGAAACACAATGCTGTAAAGTGGCATCATTTTCTAAATAAAAGTAACAGTACAGCATATAATTTCTTACCACCTCTTACACAACTGTCCATTTTATGCCATAAAAATTTGAGGTGTATATAGTTATTAAAATTCAATAATGCACACTGCATTTGGAAAAGCAAAAGGGTATCTCATTTTTATGCACAGTAAATTTTTAATTTTTTTCAATACCTGTATATGAATACAACCTGCCTGCTGTGAGCTAAATGGACAATCACGTGCTAGAAAATCAGGTCAGGAAAATTTTAAGCACTTCTTGGTAGATTATCTCTATTTCAGTAAAGATGTCACCTATGTTTCAGGCCTGTGGCCACCTGGAAGTCCTTCATGGCATACTCTTGCTGGAAGGTGACATTTTAGTCTGTAGGAGGGTGACCTTCCATTAGAATTGTTCACTTCCAAGTGAATTGCCAAAAAGGAAACAAAATTGCTTTTCTATACCTGGATTAAAGCTCAACTTCCTACTGCTTGGTTTGATAGGAGCTCTTTCTACATCTCAAGATTAGCTCCATCAGCAAAAAAGTAGAACAAAAGATCTGGCTGGATCTTAATTAAAAGAAGAATACTGCAGAGAAAAGAGAAGAGTGAAAACACCTTCATATTTACTAGTTCTTCAAACTTCTACTATGACTTACTCTCCTCCTTTTCAATTTCTTGGGAAATAAAATTAAATGCTCAATAAATTAAATAAAGGTAGGCTATCTTAAACATATTTTGCAAACAAAATTAAACCAATACGATCCTCTTAATTTTGGAGGTGAAAGAAAAATATATTTTAAGTATCTTCCCTACACAGAAATCCAACAATAAGAAGCATCATTACTCAGCGATTACAGAAGTTCCAAGAGATAAAGGGTTGTCTCCTTGCAAAGCACATTTGATGACCTTGAAATGAGATGCAGCCACTGACCCCTGGCTGAGTTTGCTTTCCATAAGCAGCATTTCCCATTCAAAAATCTTAATTACCAAAATAACCCGTCTGCTAGGTTTAAATCTACTTCAAATACTATATATAAGCACATAATTGTAGTTCAAGATATTTTGTTCTACTTTCTCAATTAAAAATACCCCAAAAGCTCAATATTCCACTTGCCTTTAAACCAAAATTCTCAAAACTGGGAGTATATGATAAAATATCCATCCTGCTATTAAAAGGATAACAGCACTATGTAATTTTTCTCTACTTCACTCCCAGGCAAAAGTTACAAAGAACTTCAAAAAGGACCAGATGAAACGTGTGCTGAGCAATCTGTTTACATTCTCAAAATATATGCAGAAAAGCCGGTGTTTCTACTGCTATCATGCTACAAGGTTAGAATTTTTTTCTTTTTTTCTTTGAGTTCCTTTGTATTTTTTGATAGAGAAAATTATGGTTTATATAGAAACATACTGAGAAATAATGCAAGTAAAGTACATTTTGTGTGGTAGTCAGACATTTTCACCAACGGTAAGAAGGCTGCATGCAGACAGGAGGTTATTTAAATATAAACACATGAATATCTGAAACAGTTTCATTATTAGGAAATTACCAATACCTGGCACATTCTGTTGCAGAATTATGCCACAAACCAAGGCATGTGTAAAATCTTAACAAATGAGAAAGAATAATTTATTGGTGGGATGTTTAAACATCTTCCTTAGCCTTAGTGACTTCATGAAGCGTGAGCCAACAGAGTGGAACCAAAGTCTCATGTTTCAAATTTATTTTAGAACTTACATACCTAAGGGCCAAGTGCACTACTTAACTATATGCATCAACAGAATATGAGGTGGGTAACTAAATAACTTAATGAAGATCTGAACAGAAGCTGTTCAGATATTATATAAAAAAATGGAGACAAATGATCTCAGAGTATTTGTCCCTTCAACACATCCCAGACAAAACCACAGGGGAGCTTAGGCAAACATAAATCTTTGACAAGTGCCTATTTTATCCCAGACAAACACAAGAAGCACCAGTAACCAGTAACCAGCACCAGTAATCTTCTCTGTCAACTTAGAATGATGTTTTACCCATTATTTAGTTGGCAATACACTTGAAGCCATGTGACTGCACCATTTCCTTTTGCTTGCCTTTAAGACTAGCAGCAAGGCTTAGAGTTTACCTTGAATGGTGTTTCTAGTACTAGCTGCCCCAAACCACCCGGCTGTTTGCCATTTTCATGTCACACCATGACCAGCAAAAGCTCTGGCTGAGCTCTGAGGCAGAGGTGTTCATGCTCCAATAGCAGGCTACCAACTTACACATGTCACACAATCACAGGACAACTCCAGCTGGGAGGGACCTCACAAGGACAGCTCCTCCAATTTTCCACTCAAAAAATTTCAGCATAAAAAATATGAAAAAATAGGTTTTACACCAAAAACTAAGTTGCCTGGGGCTACATACTTTATATGCCTATCCCATTAATCATTAAGCAAAAGATAGAAAAGGCAAAATTTGCTAATTCTATTCTTTCCTGGGTTTTGGTCTATACCCTGTTCTTTCCCCTAAGTGTTTCCTACCCCAGTGATTTTTAAACATAAAATCTGGAAACAAAAACCTGTAACACAAAATGTGTGGGTTATTTTCGTTAATTTGATTTATGACCTGAAAAACATTCTGAAGGCAGACATTACTTTTACAACCAGAAGAGAAAATAAAAATGTGAAATCTTGATGCATAAAAAGCTCCTGAAATACCAAGGCTCCAGCTATCTAAATCCATAATATCTTATGATATTAAGCCATCTAGTTACACATCTAGGGAAATGGACTTATAAATTTCTTCTAATAACCGGCTCTTAGAAATGAAACGACACACACAGGAAAAAACCCCATAACCTAAATCTCTGCTCCTCCAATTTTCACCAGTCCTTGGTCATATGCCGTGGTAGGAGTTTGGGTACATATGATTGCGTATATCCTGGCAAGCTACAACTGCACTGTTACTGTGACAGGTACTAGAAAGTCCCAAAAATGTCTCTCAGCTCTCAGCGAGTGATAGCTAAGGAAAATGATACAGACAGAGGTACAGCCAGCTGAGCTAACCTACTTACAGCCACTGACAAGCAGCTTCCTTAAAGACCTCGCAGCAGAAAATGAAACTTTCCCTGCAGTCAGAAAACTAGAGGGACTTTGGGACTTACCCAGGTTTAATACTGTTCTCTGACACAAGGCTGTAGTGCTTCTGGCTGTTTTCCTACAGTAATATAGATGAATCTGTTTGCAGATTGTAACTGCATGTTCCAATCAAGGAGTGCACCTACACACATTTAGGTGGAGTCCAGCTCTTTGACACCATGTGTTCTCTTAACTTGCAGTTCTCAGAACTTGCTATTAATTGCATTGCTAAGAGGAATGAAAGTAGGCACAGTATCAATACAGGAAAATCTGAGTGAGAGCATACAGAAACACTAGAGTTTAACGGTCTTTTATTTCAATTCTGAAATAAACTTCAGTGTTTTCAGAGCAGAAACTGCTGTTGCAAAGCTTGGAGTCACATAGCCACATGTGGATTTAATCCATTTAAGGGGTTATAATAATAATAAAACTATTTTAGGTAATACACCTTGTTCTACCTACTATTGTATTGTTTCTCAATAACTTCACAACATAGTCCATAAATTGGGTCCCCTCATACCAACAGGGAAGGAAAGAGATATGTTCAGTTGAACTGGCCCCAACATCAGCACCAGCTGTATCATGTCAGGCTTTCATGAGATGTCTCAGCACAACAGATATTCTGGAACTAGTGAGCTAATGTTTTAAAACTTATTCAATGAGTATATATCATTTTCACAATAAAATAATCTGTCATCTTCCTGAGTTGCTGAGTTGCAAGAAAGAAAAAGAAAACAGAGAAAGAAGAAAAATGGTAATTTGTGCATTCCCCTTCACTTTAAGAAATATGATGAATACAAAATGCAGGAAGATTTGGGGAGAGGAGTAAACAAAATCTCTCTTCTCTTGCTGCCTTGTATGATACAGCAAAAGGTGAAGCCCTGACAGAAAAACCATCAGAGGACTTGTGTCAGTCTATAAGAAGCCTTGGGTGCCCATGGGAGGTTACAGGAGTTCATTTTATCCAGGGAAGACAGAAAAACAATTTTAAGTATGAACACTGATGGTCAGACCCAAAATGGCTTGAGCCCAGCTTCCTTGTCATGTCCCTTACAGTGGGAAGCAGCAAAATTGAGGGGAGAAGTAATTAGCATTTAAAACTAATTTTTCCCCCAGCTGTGACTATTAAATTACTTAATCTCTTCTTTTACAAAAGCCATTAGATAACAGATCATTCTTGTAATCCATGCATTTCTGTTTTGCACAGACATATCTTACTTGAGACAGTCATTGCAGACAGGAGCAACAGAGAAAACTCCTACCAAGTTTGGTTTGAGAGTCACACATTAACTTTTACCCTTTTGCACTCCCTCCTCCAGCACTGCAAATTCGTTTAGAAATAGATTCTTTCTTTGACAGGATAAAGTAAACCAATTCTGCTAGCCTAGAGTCTTGGTGATAAGATTAATGTGAAGGGACCTAGTATATACTGAGCTTTCTGCTGCTTTAGCCACAGGGAAGCACTACTGGCAAAGTAGTCAGCCTCCAGGTTTCCAGTCATCCAGCCACTTGCAGAATTTCACACCCCAAGAAGCAGTCCAAGAGGATGCCAAAGCCTATTTAGAATGAGTACTAAGTGCTGCTGTTTCACTGCCTTTGCTAGCAAGCTTTACCCCAAGCAACAGGTCAACAGGCTGATTTTATCACACACCACTCCATTATAGTTCACAGAGATATTTTTATTTCCTCAATGTATTAACTCTCCCACCCATCTTCTGAAGCACCAAGCCAGAACTTGACAGCTTTCTTTCTGTGAAGACATTCAGAAATGCTACATGTGTTCATAAGGGCCTGGTTATTTATAAAACTGGCAAAAAAAGAAGTGCCCGGTAACAGGAGTTATTTACTGTGACATTTTCTGTAATTCTACTGAAGCCCACCTGAACCTTTAGATGCTTTAATATCCTTAAAAGCCTGACTGCAATGATTTACAATGATAAACCTAAGTTCAAAACAACCTAGGTTCAGGTTTTAGAAGCATGTTATCAAGTTTATCTTAACTTGAGATTGTCATAGGCATTATTAAAATAAATTAGTATGTCAACAAAACCAGTATTGGTGAATTATTTAGTTAATTTTATTTTTAAGGTCATACCTTAATACATTTTAATCTTCCATTTATCACCAACCCCAACAAAAGAATAAATTTAGATATGCCTGGGTTTTTGACAATGAAGTTGTTATTCTAATTTTTAATTTAAATAAGGGGATTATACTTTGTTCCCAAATGACAATATGCTGGGTTTAAAAATTCCCTTTGGAGGACAGTACTTACACAAGAGGACAATGGCTTCACAACACTATTACTGAAGATAAACAGAAATTCTAATCCTACTTAAGGTGCCGGAACCCTTACTACCAACTTCTGTAGGGTCAGGTTTTCATCTCTGCAGGGTGATCAACAGCAAGCACTACTACCCAGCTCTGGGGCTGCTGAACTCCACAGCACAACTGGCACTCTGGTTTTCCCCCAGGCAGGTTCCTGCAGCTCCCCACAGGTGTGTGCTGAGGCGGCAGGCACTGGAGCACAGCACATGCCCAGAAACCTTCCTGTCCACATCAGCGTCTCACCAACTCAAAATTAGCTCCACAGAACTGACAGCACAAAGAAACAATACAGGGTGGTTTGGATGGTAAATATTTACTGACTGTCAACTTAGATTGCAACAGCCTTAACTCTGCTGTTGGGTTAAACACAGTTGATTTGGAGTCCTGAAGACATGTATCTGTGAGGATACACTTTTTTACACCTCATACTGTTCCCTATAAGTATATATTTAGGAGAGAGTTCAGAAAACAAACTTGTTTTCTTATGTCACAACAAGGAATTTTTTTCTCTTTTACCAGCTCTGTCAGAGCAGGCAGACATGTAGGCTTATTTGAAATCCAAGTAGGCAGCAAACAATGTTTTATAATCTGGTCTTTGTGATCTATTGGGTCATTAATACAAACATTTTGATGCCTACAAGTTTACAGGGTGCTGTGAGATTATACTCCTGATAAAGAGAGTAAACATTATTTATTTACCTCTTTTTCTATCAAATGCTATATGTGCAAAATTAGTTTAAATTCTTTACCCATTTTATGATCAACTGAGGAACAGCACATCTAGCTGCAAGTAAAAAGGAGAAAAAGGAGACATGCAAATATATATACATAAATACACATACAATGTATGCATAAAGTACTAGAAACGCACATCACATAAAGTAATTTGCTTTCCCACCAAGTTTCATTGTACTTGTGTGTTTGAAGCATTTTCCCCCCGTCCCCAGTTTTGTTGTTTTAGAGCTAGGACCTCTGATTTTATTACAAGTTTCATTATTTTGTCTTCTAATTAAACTTCCTGGAGTCTTGCTATTTTATAGTCAATTCCATTCAGATATAAAAAGAAGTTTTCTGGACTTAAAGTGGAGAAGGAAAAATTTTATCTATGAAATGTTGAGGCAGAAGACTAATTGCATAAAAACTTTTATACAAGTCCTGCTGTCCTGGTGTTGTCCGGGAAAGAGTTAATTTTATTCTTAGACATGTATTCCTGAGAGATGTGACAGATATTTAATTGTCCTTCTATATTTATTCTTCATCACATTTTTTTTTTTTAATTTACTTCTACTGACTCAAATTACAAACTTTAAAAAAAAGTCCTTCTACATTTTGTTTATACAGGGACAGCAAATGAAATATGCTGCTTCTTTTCCCAAAAGCTGTAAGAGGTTTAGCATAAATTTTACAGAAGACATACAATTTCAAGGATACAATAGGAAGACATCAGAGTGCCCAAATACGGCATTACTTACGCAGCAACTGAAAAATATAAAGACAGAATAAAATTGAAGGAGAAATAATTCAAATTAATAAGTCTGCATGCTCTCTTCTTTTAGCATTATGTGGCTCAAAACTCCTATTTTTCCAATACATACACAAAGGAACTGTGTAACTGAGTACCTGGTTGCCAGAGTCCTTGCTTGTGTTATACATCAGCCTTCTCTACAACATGGTGGCAAAACACAAGCTACCTTGAAATACAAGCAAAAACCCTGCCCCTCTATAACTGGGTTTTTTTTTCTCATATCTTGCCCTTTTAAAGTGTTATCTTTTAAAAGAAACTACTTGTATCTGCTTCTTTGATAAATCTCCATGGCCACTGCTTCATTCCCTTGTAGAAAACATAGTATAGTTGCTCCCTTTGGCTCCAACTCAAAGCAACACCTTGATTTCTTTTCAGATACCAAGGTGGACAGTTTTAGGTTTCTACTGTCTGGATGAACTAGAGACAACAGAATCCAAAAACCAAACCACATCAGCTCTTGCAGTATGGGAAAGCGACAGCTGGGTGTGGTTCTCCCTCAGTCTAAAACCTAGATCTCAAAACTTAACTTTTAGATTAATTTCTCCCTTAGATCCAGACAAATTTTTTTTGTATCTTATGCAAGTCAATGTCACTGGTAATACAAAAGTATTTCTAAAAGATGTATTTTGTAAAGAGTATACAAGCAAATAGCTAAAATATAAGCAACAAGAGAATCCTTTGTTAAGGACTTAAAGTAGAAACAATATAATTTTTTAGTTGGGCTCTGTTTACTTGTGTTATTCCTGCACCCCACTGTCACATCAAAAGGAAATGCTGATTGAAAGGGGGAAGGAGACAAAAAGCACCACCCTTCTGAAAGAGGAAACCTTTGCAATCACATCTTAAAGAAGTAACTCAGTCCTCAGAAGACACTTCTTGCTGATGGTTTGGGATGGCTCCAAAGCTGCATGGTTTCTCTGCTGTAATTTCCCTGTGCACTGGCCAGTGCCTACCATGAAACATAGCACAGCTGGAGACAGCCTTCTTTTGGCTGCATCCTTCTAAGGCTCCCAACAGCCCTCCTCCAGGGAGAGCAAGCCAGGACAGTCCTTCAAACCTCTCCCCTTCTCCCTCAACAGGATGAGCAAAGGCTCCTCTGCCACAAGCCCTTCAAGGTGACAAGTCATATGAGGCATGGGCTGAGCCCTACCTGGTGAGGGAAAGAAGTGGAGTGAGGCACAGTGGGAAGCTTCAGCCCAGCTCTGACAGAGCTTCACTTTAGTGACGAGAACTTCCATCCACATGAAAGCCAAACACAGGTTTGTGTTCGGCAGCATTGGGTTTAAATTAAATTAAATATCTCCCACACAGCTCTGGTCTCTGTGGTACTATCCTTTGTTAAAGGTTTGTGCATTAGGCACTTGGCCATAAGCATGAAATATTTTCTGTCCTTGACATCTAGCCCTGAGCCCCATTACTAAATTTTGAGCTGTCTTTACCAAGGGAAGAACTGTTCCCTTGCTGCCAGTCCTTGGGGTCTGTCTCTCTAGAGCTGTGACAAGATGCTGTAGTTAGACCTAGCATGGCCTGTTACAGCTTGTGCATAGGGACTGCCCTAAATCAATCACAAAAATGTCACCAGCAAAGAGATCAAATTTTAATATTGCTTTTTACAGCACATTCCCTTTTATCTGTTAAGAAGAGGATGCTGCTCAGTTCCCTTCAGTCTTGTCTCCCAGTTCCTCAGGAGTTTATTAAACCCTGTTATGATTCTCTGTTATGATTTTCTTTTGTTGTTGCTGCCGTTGCATTTTCCCCCACCTTTCCCCACCAAAAACCTCTGGGAAGGCAGCCATCAAATTCTTACAGTTTGCTTTTTATAACTGCTCTACTTCCTCTTATATTTTCTTCTGTGTGTGCATCGGTGTGCACACCACCTGTATCTTCATTAATATTTACCCTTTTTTAAGGAGGAAAGTGCTTCTCAATTTACTGGCATATTTACTTCATGTACCTTGCTGCACACGGAGTCATAAAACATTTTCTCCATTTGAACAATGCAGGCTTAGTCTGACACCAAATTTCCCTTGCCACCCCTCTACGTTTTTCGTTACTCACTCGGTGCACAAAACAATTTGCAGTTGCACAGATGCATAACACGATGATCCTTGAATATATTGTTTGGCTCTTGCATCCACCTTTCCTCTCCCTTCTTCACCCTGTCACTTGACTACCGTGAGCTCTGAAGAGCCGACAAGCTCAGGGCTCCTTCCCTCATCACTAGAGCCAGCTTTGGGAGCTGGGAAGCAGTGAGCAGAAGCATGGAGCCAGGGAGCAAAGCCTGCATCATTCCTCTCTCTGTGGGGAGTTCAGCCCCTTCCCTCGAGATGTGATGGGTGATGAGCAGGGAAAAAACAGATTTGTTCCGAGGTACAACTCTTCCCCTAGCACTGCCCAAGGCGCTGGAGCTAAATACTTCCACTAAATACAAGTACATGCCTGGAGGCACAGTCTTGCTCTGTTTATGTGCTTTATGAAGCTTTTTTTTCTCACTGCAATCTTGGCTTCTTTCATAATGTTCTAAGTTGGTTTTATCTAAACCAATTTCTCCCCTTTTGCCACGCTAATCATATTTGACTCAGTATCTCCTAGTGACTCCTCACATAGCTGTAACCACTGTCATATAGCAGGAACCAGGCATGCATTCATTTCATAATGCTCTGCTTCCTTGGGGATACAGTATCCCATGGACACATTCTGTCATCTTTCCCCACCATTCCATCACACTTCCTCTCACATCTTAGGTTACGTTCAGCTGGAAAAGGCTACTGCTTGTTTAGTCTCAGTACGTGTCTAGGAAGCACAAATAGGACACCAGTTTAATCCCTAGCTGAGAAACAAGCGAAACAAGGCAAAAATGATTGCAAAGTAGGCAGATAAAAAGGATAATTGTCCTCACTTTTTATTATAACACATTGAGTCAGTAGCTTTTCTTTACTTTGTAAGTAAACATGTGAGACGCACAAGCAAAGAAAATGCCAGGAATGGAAATGTATTGCTTTGGGAACATAACAAATATGTTATTGAGTCCCAAATAGGGCCAGCTTGAGTCCCAAAAAGGCCAGTGGAGTGAAATCCCAATGCTCATTCTTTATACGCCACTGGTTTTATCACTGGGTCACATTTCACCCCATATAAGAAAGAAATTTAATATTACCAGCTGTTAAGATACCTGGCAGAACACACATTGCTCCTACCAAGGCTAACTCAGTTAAAAGATTTTTAACTCATTTACCTGGAAGCACTGGGAAGAGGAGAGAAACTAAATCCTCTACCAGCACAAGAAAAAGCAGAAAAACAGCTTTTGCCAGAAAAATATCCAATTTCTACCTTCACTGAATCCAACACATTAGAAAGGTCTCCCTGCTTCCTAGCACCAACTTGGATGATTTAATTAGTTTAAAATCATTGACCAAAGTTAATTAGAGAGAAAGAAAGAGGTAGGGAAATCCACAGGTGTATCATATATTCCTGAATTTATATGGGAAGGGATGTGAAGCAAAATCTAATGAAATTATTCCAAAATCTGGAAAACCCAAGTAAGAGTCGCTTTATGAAAATGCATGTTAGTAGCTTGTGTCATTATGACTGTGAGATGCCCAGGTTCATTTTTCATTACATTGTTGGAAGGGTTATAATTTCACTCCCAAATACAACAAAATCTTGGGAGCAGGGGCTGATTGACCAGGTGAAGAGCTCTCAGGTGAGAACCTGACCAGTGAAGCAATCCCCTGACATGAAGTACCACTGATCATCCCTGAAGCATGGCTGGAAGCAAACCCCATGCCATGGGATCAAGAGTCATTGAATCTTGGGTCAGGGAAGGCTCAAGAAAAAGCTCGAAACTCCTGATTTTAAAAGTATCAGGAAAGATTATTTTATAATTTATTTCCATTGGTATTGTATCTTTCTTTCAGGGTTAATATTCTTAATACCCTGAATTTGTGTACTCTATTAGAACAAATTAATTAACCAGTTTTTAATCTGCCTGGCAACAAAGGATGCATCAGGATCATCAAATCCAACTCCTGGCCCTCTGCGGGACACCCAGAGTCACACAATGTGCCCGCGAGTGTTGTCCAAATGCTTCTTGAACTCAGCCATATTTTTGAGATTTCCACTCGTGGTTTTAAAAGGACTCTGAAGAACAATCTAGCAAGAAAGGCTTAATGAAAGAAGAGTGGCACCAACAGTGACCTCCCTTCATGGTGGTCTCTGGCAAGCTATGAAAGGTGTAGGGGTCACAACAGGGACAGGGCACAGCCTGGACAAGAACTGTCTAGGGGTGGAAGGTAAATAACTGGATGTAAAGGTTTTGATGCTGCCTTAAAACAAAGGAATGAACGCATACAAATAAAACAAAACCACCCCAAATGCTTTCCATGGAACACAGACCTATTCTTCCCTGACTGCCCACAGAGACGTCCCCACAAATACAAGGGTACTGAAGTACAGTGTTGCATTTGTAATTTTCTCTCAGATAGTTCACCTTAAGATAAGGATTATTTGTCTCATACTGGATGAAACATTTAAACTTCCAGATATGTCTTTTGATGCTTTCATCCTTCTGTTTGCTGGGTAGAAGATCAGAAATCCACTTTCAACAGTACCTCACCATATCAAATACAGTAACATCACTGTATTAATTTCCAAAAGGTACATGATTGAAGCTCTTGAGTCAATTCTCTTTTGATTACTTAAAAAAGGCAGCTGCTTTAATATAAAAGCACTTTGAAGAATCTTCCTTTTTCTGTAAACAGATACATATTTTTCTAAGATTTTTAAAGCCTTCTCTTCCAAAATTCTTCTTTCATCTGAAAATTATACGTAAAGCACACCTAAAATACACCAAACGTCCCTGCTACCAGTCTGCAACCCCAAATTTAGCTGCTGCCCTGAGCTGCACAAAGTCATGCAGAGATGCTGCACAGACAAAAAAAAAAAAAAAAAAAAAAAAAAAAAAAAAAAAAAAAAANAAAAAAAAAAAAAAAAAAAAAAAAAAAAAAAGGCAGTGCAAGCGTGAAATACCATCAACAAATTTTTCATCCCTAAGTTAAGGGAAACGGTTGAATGATGCACCAGAAGAGATATTAATCTTGGGCATTCTGTAATCTTCTCTTTCCTCGGAGTAGTAGTAAAGCAAGGAGACATTTTTCCTTGGAAAGGAATGACAAGCTGAAATATTCCTTTAGGCACCACATTCCTCATTTCACTTTTTATCAGACAGCAGGATTTATTTGGTTTAGCTGGGCCTAAACTTGTTATAGTGGCATCAATGATAGAAATGAGAGGTATTCAGTGGAAGAGAAATTACAACCCCCCACCTCATTATAACATAATTTGACTTAAAATGCATAGGATTTTAGGGTGGCCTTCAGCACATAGATGCTTCTCAGATAAAATAAATAAATTATAATTAAATAATCACTTGTAAGAACTGCAAAAGTTCTAAAGCACTTAATTATTTTGCATCCTACCAGATACCTTGTTATGTTTAAAATGAAAACCAAAAGGAGGTAGATTTAAGCAGGGACAAAGAAGTAGCAGGGCCCATAGCTTCCCCTCGTCCCTTTGTTTTTAATTTAAAGTAAAAAGGCATTCCTGAAGAAATATCTTATGTCAAATCTCTACTGAGAAAACAATGTAATGAGGGTCAATGGCTGGATGGGATCACTAGATGAATTAAAATGAAAAATGAGGGACACACTTTATCATTATAAAACTGGTAATAAGGAAATCAATTCAAGACATAAAATCAAACCTGGAGGTCATTAAAAAAAAACCCATAGGTAAAACAGAAAATACAGGCTCAGTGAAGAAATCAATGAGTGCAATTTTTTTGTTTTAACTGGATAAGAAGTCAAATTAAAAGATTTAAGTAGTTCTCAAACCTTACCAGGTGATTCATGACAGCTTAAACAGAAGATAATATAATTTAAGACATTCATAAGGTAGGTCAGCATGGATCTATGGAGAATAGGCCAGTCTTTGCTTTAGATCTAATATGAGTTAAAGTTTAACAACTGCACATCTGAAAAATTGGGCAGGTCCCAGAATTAGTATTTGGCTCCAGGGGAAGCATGAAAAAAACAGTGAATAGTAGGAAGAATGATTATTTCCCAATTAAAATATGGACCAGTCAAAACTGAATAAAGGAGAAAAATGGAAGAAAAATTGAAGTTCCACTATGCTGCCAAAAAGAAACAGGCTTGACTAATCTTTGCTAAGCAAGGGGAACATAGAGAGAGGATATGATTTGGAAGAGGAAGAAAATCCACATTCCGTGCTTTCAAATCTCGAACTGTTTATTTATCATACATCTTGATAAGCAATGCTACAACATCTCTGTATGGATTATTCCTCCTTTTAGGCACAGTTATAGAATTACTTCAGATATAAATACCATACTCATGGACTACCAATTTTTCTCTCCATAGAACCTCTAACAAAATTTTAGAGGCTGTACTGAAGAATACCAGGATTGCTTGTTCCCACATTGCCAAACTTCATCCAAGGGCTACCAATAATCTGCTTTTTTTTTTTTGAAGGACAGAATAGACCTTGCCCATGCCTTTCTTATGCCACCAGGAAATGATCATCCATCCTGTCAAACTTCATCAGTCATTCATGTCAGACTTCTTTCAAACTCTTCAGATTTGCCATGCAAGCCCAAATTTTTCTAAATTACTTTCTGCCTAGAAACCAGAGGATTAAACTCTACCTTGTATAAAGCAAACCAGTTGGAAGCCAAGTGACTGAATTTTATTATATAGCAAAATGAAGCCCTTAATGTTAATACACATTATTGACAATAAACAAATTACACAGAAACACATACAAGCTTGTGGATTTCCAGTCACTTTTTGTAAATTCTAAGTATAGTAAATATTTTCAAGAAGGATGGTATTGAGAGCACTAGTGCATCCAGATAAAAAATATAAGTTTACTCTTATAATTTTGCAAAAACATAATTTGTCAACTCATTGGAAAACTTTCCTAATGTTCTTGCACTAGTTATCCCTTCCTGCCCTAAAATTACTGTTAAAATTCAGATGATCATATAAGAGACTTTATGCCTCAGTCTGCACCTTTTCACTATTTTCCTCTAAATTTGAACAAAGCAATATAATGGCCATGAAAATAAACCAAGCCCTGTGTCAAGACAATGAACATTCTTTATCTGAATCTCAAGCATTTTTACACTTCTTTTTTTTTTATCAAACATATTCTTTATTCAGATATGCCGTACATTATCTTTTACCCTGAAATCAGTCAAAAAACATTCCAAGCAAAATACTCTAATTTCATGCTAAATATTTTAAATTAAACAAAGAAAAATTGAATACAAAGCCCAAATAAAAGAGCAGTCTCATGTCTAGAGACTGTCTATTAACGAACCATTACACTGATTAAGAGCAGCACAGACAAACCCAGGCTTCATTTTCATCTTTAACTCTGACATCAGAAGAAAAATAACAACATCAAGACATGTGACATCTCTGAGTTTGAAAGCTGGCACAGGAGCATTGAATGAAATATGGTTACTTACTGCTAGGCATTAATTCCCAGCATATTTGGTAATTAGGGGGATGAATAACTTGTTCATTATCCAGTTCAGAGCAGCAGAGAGATCAGGTACATACTGCACAACAGCCACAGGCTGTTACTTCAACTGGGGACTAAATTGTAATACATTAGATTAATTGTAATACATTAGATTTTGTGAAAAGAAAAAAAAAAAAACTCTTCTGTCCACCATCTTACAAATATTGCTTTAAAATCAATTTCTTACAAAGAACACTTTTTTAGAATATTATACTCAGTTCTCCATTGTTTGTAGGAGAAAAAAACCTGACATAATGGGATTACAGTGAGACAAGGGAAAAATATCAGCCCAAACCAAACTGACCTATACAGTGCAAATTCATATGTCTCTTCATCAATGGCAAAATGCACTCCCAATCAAGAAGAAACTTATGCAAATTAATAAACTTTTCTACTATATATACATCACTATTTTCATGATAAAATATAAAAAAACAATTCTGTCAACTGTTTAATAAGGATTTTGATTACATTTCTATACTATCAATTAACTCATCATGGGAAGACTACTTCAAGAGTTCAGGCCTTTCAAACAACTACAATTAAAAGAATATGAATAAAAGTATTTTTCCTTAGGAAGCTTTCACTTCACATACCCATTTGTTGTCCTGTATGATACTGTTGTCTTGTATCAAAAAGATCTAATTTATTTTGGGATGGCTTAACTTTTCTTCTGGATCTAAAGTAAGTTCTAGAAAAGGCAACAACTTCCTAATTTCTAGAGTTACGAAACTTTCTTTAATGGATGTTCTAGATCCAGGTGCATCACCACTGAGGAATGCAAATTAATGCAATGTGTCATTATACACTCTTTCCTTATTAAAGAAATGCTATATAAAACCCCCTTGTAATAGACAGAAATCTCAGCTTCTTTTTAGCTTGAGGTGCAGAACCTGGAATACATTGGCAATGATACAGGATTTTAAATAGGACAGCAACTAAGGGAAAAAATAATAATATAGAAAATGCAGCTTTGGGCTGCAAAGACACTGCTTTTTCAATTAAAAAAATAGTAATTATCAAAATTGTGAAAAGCAAATGGTCTTCATTGTTTAATATGATAACATGAATAATTTACCACATCTTAAAATACCATGCTGATTTCTTTTTTTTTTTAATAAAGAGCAAGAAAGCATCAGAAACTTTTATCGTATAGATTCCCACATTCTTCTGGTAATACACTAGTTTTGTAATAGTAATACACTATGAATCCTCAGATGACAACTGGTTATTCTATTACCAGTTAGTTCTAGATATTTTAGAGAACCAAAAAAAATTACTTCTGTTTTTTTGTTTTGATGAAACCTATTCTATAGTGATACCCTGTGTAAGAAAAGGTAGGCTGGCTCTTCATGTGTTATATTTTTCTCAGTTGTAGTAATGTAGTTGTTTAACACAAGCAATTTCTTTTGAAGTGTGTTACATTTGCAATACAAAAATACATTCAGCCTACTGATTTGGCATTGAGCTATTAAAAGTATTCTCTTACATCTGTTTTAACTATTAAGAAATTCTTTGGGAAACAAGCCTAAAAACAAAGTAGCCTTAAAACTGTAATCTCATGAGGTTTCCTCTACTCCCAATAGACAGACTGAAGTTTCTTCCAGGAGAAAACCAGCAGAGGAAGTTGGAACTTTTTTACTTTTTTTAATTCTTTTTTTCTTTGCTAGAGGAGCTACCATGTCCTCCCCACTCATTATAGAGGGACTCTACAAAGACCAGACTCCCGGGCTTAAAATTCATCACAGATATGTGGGTCTTTGTTTTGTTTCACATTAGCAACTCATGAACCTTGTAGTTCAAATATGAAAGTTAGTGCTACCTCATACCTAAGCAAACAGGAATCAAAACCATTGCCTAGACTTTTCAAAGACAGATAAATTGCTCTTAAACATTCCTGCTCAGAGAGCAGAATAAAGTATATTCATGAAGGGAAGCACACCAGTGAGATGAACTGAGGCTGCAGAGCGCTGGTTTTTGTGGTCTGAAATTAAAGAGTAGCAGGTTCTGCAGGCCTCATCTGAAAATATATTCAGTTTTGACTGAATACAAGAATGTAGGAGGGAAGAATACATCAGCATCTGCAATTAGTATTACCTTCTCAGAATGAGCAAAGAAGGCTTTTTCTCTAGGCCAAATAAAGTCATGTCTTGTCAATTTCATAAGAAAACAGTCCTCTATATTATTTTTGATACAGAGGCAGAAATAGGATTACAGTGAAAGCTGAACTAACAAAAGAAAAGAACATCCTCCAGGAATACTTTACTTGCAATAAAGCAATTATGCAAGACGAGCACGTTATCTGAGATCCTTATCTGCTTAAGAAAAAAACAGTTAAAATTCAAAGAAGGGCTTGAGTCATTAGACAGTTTTGAAGGATCATGTGCATTGAGCTTTCAGCTAAATGAATTATTAGTGTTTTTCATGGATAATGTGAATCCATTTTTAAGCAATTAGTCTGCAAGCATTATCAACTCCCTATATGCTGATAGTTATCTGTGTACTCTGCAAAATTAATGTTAAATATCTAGCAGAGGTTATACAAATCTGGTTGCGCTTTAAAAGCATGTCATTGTGAGAATGAAAGCTTTAACATTTACACTTGAATTGACGTGTTTTGAAAAGGAAAGCCATAGGAACTGAATGGGACAAGAACCTTTTGACATAGACATTTTTCAAACCTCTAGAAGATTTCAGGCATTGACTCTGATCCACACTTGAATAGTCTTTCTCGTCAACCACTGCCACCCCAGCACCTCGGGGAATACGTATTATTCACCAAATGCAACTGCTTTCTTACAGCCCTTTTCTTGAGAAACAGGAGTGAATGTGCTCCCAAACCACAAAAGACAGAGTGCTCACAGATGCTGGATGCTCCACCAGTTTCAGCTGTGTCACTCAGCCAAAGCAATGCTATCTTCAATTGTCGTAGCTTTCCTGGCCTTGAAAAAATGTTTCATGAGGTTTAATTAGCTCTGGGAATTAATCTGCAACACAGAGATAGGCCCTCTCCACAGAGGTTGAGGCTCAAAACTAACACTGATATTCTGACTATGATCACCATGAAGTATAAATACAGCATTATTACAGCAAAAGCTCTAAGAGAAAAGAACCCTAAATCCTCCTACAGGTACAGCATCTCTATCATCTGCAGGGAATACTGGGAGAGGGCAACAAGCAACAGCCCTGAGAGGCTGCAATATTTGAGAATTGTCTACTCGAGTAACGTATGATAGAAATGACAGAACTAATTCGAAGAGGGCTGGCAGCAGTCAAGAGGCTATAAAATCCAGACAGCTTTTTGTACAATCACATAATAATAATAATAATAATAATAATAATAATGGAGGAATAGCAAATGCATTTGTCTAGCACTAAGATATAATGTGCAAATATTCAGAAGAACAGAGGCTGTTTAAAGCTCATCTACAATGAGAGACTAACATTTATTTTCTTGTCATGTGCACCATCTAATTTCTACTTGGAACTATCCATTTAGCCTTTAAATTGGACAATCATATGGCATTCAATACTACCTTCACACAGTAAGCAATCAGTAAAATCTCACTGACTTTTAGCATTTTCCTTCTCTTTTGCCAATATAGCCATCTCTATGAAAACTCCTGTTAAGCAGTACCATAAAATGACATCTCCAGTAATATCACCAGACAGATTCTGTGCACGGCAGCCAGTTCTTGCAGGTTCTAGACTCTTTCCCCCCATGAATATTGACATGCTGATATCAACACCTTGCTTCTCATTCTTGCACAGACAGAAAAGAAAATATACTGCAGCCTGCATCTGACTGCTATCCTTACCTGTAACTTGTACCAGAAATTTGTATTTACTCGTGTTGCAACTGAAAAAACAAAAACTGTTAATGAACCCCCAGCTGAAAGCTGCTACATTCCTCTCACACAGCATAACCAGCTTTCCTCCAGCACATGGAGAAAAAAGCAGGGCACACACTGCAGCTTAAAAACTGATGGAAAAAACAATGACCCTGCACAGAGCACCAGAGGATGGTTCCTCAGACTCTGCTGCATAGCCTTTTTTTGCCCCATCTTAAATGAAATTGGGGACTTAATCACCTGTCTCAATCAGGCTAATCTTATATATTGATACTCAAATTAAAAGTTCAGGGGGAAATTTTGTATTTCCAAGAAAAGATGGCTCCTTAGCTTCTACTAGAATAATTTTGCAAAAAAATTAACTTTGTAAAAATGGCAATAATTTTATTCTTTGCACTTTCTTTATTCCTTTACTCAGTGTATTTTCATTTTCTACTGTAGCCAGTCCCAGCAAAATATTCAGTCAATAAATACTTGCTTATCACTGAGGCAACATATGATTAATAATTTGGTGCCTACATCTCAAAGAACCCTCAAAAAAGCCAAACTTTTAATAGGAGAAATAATTTTAACATGCCTGACTAGTAAATCTGTATTTTTGTTCTATTTATAAAATTAATTGATGAGAGAATGAAACCCCCACACTAGAATTCTTACTCAATTTCATCCTGTTGTATTTTAGGCATTGATAATAATACATTTTCATCACATTCTTGGGCACTAATTATTTTCCTGTAAAGGAATGTAAATCATGCAAAGAGCTTTTTGGTAAAAATTGTACTTTTAACATCAATTTTGCAAATGTTAATGTTTTTAAAGAAGTAATTACAAATGTGGCAATATTTTTCCATTACTTCATACTAATTCAGTTAATTATAGTTTGGCTTAATAACCTCCTTAGCTTTCTTTCATTTCCTAGTGACATCAGCTTTGAAGTTTCCTTAGCTTAGAACTAAGTTGTCTTGAAAAATGACGTGGCCAAATTATAATTATTTATTTGCCCTTTATACTGTAATTTCACTTTGAGGATCCCAAAACAACTGAGCAACCTCAAAATATTCAACCTCACAAAAGACTTGCTAATGCAAGTTTGTCTACCAGTGGGAAGATTGTAGCATGGAGATACTAGGTGGCAAGATGCACTGAAAGTTTTCTGTGCCTGTCAGGAGCAGCACCTTGTGGCAACTCCCCAGCTCTCCATTTCTAGAAGACAAAACAACCCTGTGTACCACAGCAAGGCATCTTTATCTGCATTTTCTGCTGAGGGCTTTACTTAAGCTAAGCAAAACCCAAGTAATTCTCCAACTTCTCTCAATGGCCTAAGACCAATCTATCAAGGATCAGGAAAGAAAGGAAAAGGAGGATAAAATTTACTTTGGAAGCTTTCCAAGTCTGTGGGCTGTACTCTCAGCACTCCACACAATGTGGGGCTAACAGTGGTGCAGGAACCTGTGGGGAAGAATAGAGATACTCAAGGGCTGTCCCAAGCCCATGTCTAGCTCCTGGAATGGCATCCATGGCATCCATCCATATCTACAAAGTTCAGGGGGTGGGTAGGAAGACAGGACACGTCCTGAGAGAGGGGTCTGGGGATGGGAGCAGTGTAATACAGTCCCAGGGATGGGGACAGAGCTGCATGTCCTTTACACAGCTTATTCACCTCCCTCACAGCCTCCCCCACAGTCCATCACCTGTCCCATCCAAAAAACCCCCTGGCACAGCCACAAAACACAGCTCAGCAGCTTATACTCAGTAAGTCCCCATGTCTTCTATGTATATCACAACAGATCAAATTTGGGATTTACTGCAAATATCAAAGACAACATTTATTGATCTAGGTGCATCCCAAATACCTCATTAGTACTGAACCCTAAAAGGGCAAATTAGATTTCATTCACATGGAGATATGATGGAGTTTGCATCCTTGGAGATACTCAAAAGCCAACTGGACACAGGCCTGGGACACCAACTCTAGGTGGCCCTGCCAGAGAAAAGGATTAGACAAGGTGGTCTCCAGAGACCCCTTCCAGCCTCAATCATTCCTGTGATTCTGAAGTTCAATCGGATGAAATATAAATAACAGATAGATATTTGGTACATATTTAGAGAAGACATATTTGATACAAAAGTAGTATTAGAGACATTTGTGCCTGTATGAAACTACTCTATGCTACAGTTGCAATTCAGGAACTCCCAGAAAGTATACTGAAGACAGAAGCAGAAAAGGAATTACTACCAAACAGGACAAGAGGGAAGATGCATCTCCTGAGAGCCCCTCAAAAGGAAGGAAGCCTTGATGAGAGAAAGCAAGGTTGCAAATCTCTTACACTATAAGTACAATTCAATTTTTGAAAGTAACACACTACTGAGTTTCCCACTTGGCTCCAACAGCTTCAAGGAGGCTCCACTCTCCAAGGCAGCATTCCAGAAGCACATAACTGAGGAATCTCCTTAATCAATGTTAAGAAGCATCTCAAGAGAACCCCTAATAAGAAAGTCAGGAAACCAGTGACAGTATTTTCTAAGAGCATGAGAGTTTCTAATTTTTTTTAAACAAATATCTGTATTTTGTCATGTTAGAACCAAAAAAAAAAAAAAACTGAAAGAGTGAACATGTTCTACAAGCAAACATGATAACAGCAGAGCACACATCTGCAGAAACAATGCAGCCAAGTAAATTTGTGTTAGCAGAAAGCCTTTCTTAAATCAGGAGTTGATGCAGTTTCCAATAAAGTGCAAGAGTTGTTTTCAGGCCTGGTATAATCTAATGTCATTCAGCATGTATCATCTAATAAGTTTTTCACAGGAGGCAGAGTTTGAGAGGGGCCACACAACTTGTAAAAAAATCCTGCTGTGATTTTGTAAAAACAAACACCTGAAACAACAGTGAAGGACAAAGCAAGTGAAAGGAACTTTACTGGAATGGTTTTGTGAAACAAACAAATCTGGGCCCTTTGCATTAGTCATACACTTCACACACCTCTGAACTGCAGGACTTTAAACTGCCATTAGCAGTGGAAAATGAACGGCACGCGGCCACAAACCATCCCGTAGTCCTCGCTATCTCTTTTATTTGCAATCTTTGGTTTCTGGCCCTGTATGTGTGTGTATTTCATGGTTCACGCCTCAGAAGCCTGCAAGTGGAGCAAACTTCTATCAGATGCAGCTCTTACTGCTGATTCCCTGGACCACCTCAACTGGCAGAGACCTAACAGCATCTTCTTAAAGACATTGGTAGCAAAGCACTCCTTCTAAAGTAACTCCCAGTAGGGAATTACAGGGAATTTACTGTGTAAATTCGCATTGAAATTAATTTGAATGCAAAGACTAAATAACTAAAAAAACCCATTTATACTTTATTTAAGATACTTTTTAAAGTAACTTGTCTGACATGACATTAAATACCTAGGTTTTCCTATATCTGTAGGTAACAATATAATGTTCATGGGAAGTTACAATATTTATCTGTTTTTAAATTTCAAGAACCTAAAGCATTTTCTTTGATTTAACTCTTCATTTGGTCTGTTCACTCTTTTTTCAGGTTTCAGTGCTCCCCTGGGAAATATTTTCACAGCTGAAAGTATGCTGTGTCATCTGTTATAACCCATTTCAAAATCTTAGACTCTAGTGCAGGAGCATACATTAATCATTTATACTGTATAAATACATGAAAAATTAATAGCCCAGCTAGGATTCCAAGGCATCCATTTAATGAGCTGGTACTCAAACCTAGGAGCATCATGTCATTACCCTTACCCATGTTAAAATAGTTCTCAGAAAGCTTCATCAAATGGGACCTATTACTACAAATTCAGCACATTAGACCTCTGAACTAAGCATTCAAAAACAAAATTAAGCATTTACTTCCTGGAAGAGGGGAAAGAATAACCTTTCCTTTCTTCTTAATTACAAACCTGTTGCAGAATACTGAAAATTCAACCTTAGGTCTTAAAAGAGAAATAATAATAATAAAAAAGCATAAGTTACTAAGTAAACTCACTCTAAAAATTAACTAATTAATTGTTAGTTAGTTTAAAACTAAAATCTAGTGACTATAAAGGAGAGAATGCTTGGCAATTTTCAAAATATTTGGATAAACTTTGAGAACATCAATTAAAGCCATGCTTACTGCTACAAGAACAATTAATGTGACAAATCCCAACATCACAAGCACAAAAAATTAAGAAATAATAAAAAGAATGAATCAAATTATATAATTATTTTGTTCCAGCACTCTGAATTGTGATCTGCCTTCACAATCTGAAGTATATATAATTGCATTTACACAGGCTAAATAGAGCAGTACAACCAGGCCTATTTCCATACAACTGCAATCATGGCATCTGCTTTAGTTTGACCAGAAAGTCTATACCAATGCCAACTGTACCTGAATGTGATTTGAAGCACCTACAGGAAGACCACAAAGTAGTTTCTTCTCAGTAATTTTCCTTCTTATGAGTGGTAACTCAAAAGCTTTTACTTTTTGTAATGCTATACCACACATCATGGGGGAAAATGGAAAAGCTGACAATGAATAACAAAAGCAGGCAGACCGATTGCCTTTGAAAAGGAGAGGGCAGACAGGCAAGAAGAAACTGGTGGAGGTTGCAGATTATCAAGCCACTAGGCAAGACAAGTGTTATAACACATAAACCTTTGCCACAAAGCAATGATTTCTAGAGAAGGAATTAACATATTTTCAGAAAAAAACAAAGTTGTAAGATGTAGAGTTGGAATATGTCAATAATCAGATGAACCATAATTCTCACTCTTGAAATGTTTTTAAAATTAAATTCCTTATTACTTAGGAAATAATGAGCCATTTGCATCTATATTGTGCAAGAACACTTGATGATCAGGAACAAGCTCTGCTGTGACCTGCAAATGCTTTACAATTATGGGCTATGTTTCTATATTTCCTTAAGCCAGCAATGATAGTTCTAATTTATTCAAAACTCATTTGTATTTTCCTCAGAGCAATTCACAATTCACATAGCTACCAAAAGAGAAAAAAAAATTAAAATGTGAACAGGCTGCTGGCAGTCATTTAACTAAAAAACACAGTGTAAGCTTTTACACAGTTCAAAGGAAACGTGTCTGCCCATAAGCCAAACAAAACTCTACATCATAGTAAAAGCAAAACTACAGCATTATGATGGCACCGTGACCTTAACCAGATTGCAAAGATCTGATTCCCCATTTTGAAATGCTTCACATTATGGGAAAGATAAAATGTCTCAGGTTAAATCTCCATTTAAAGTAGTCTGGTTTTGTGAGAGCCCACGACTATGCAAACTTCATATCTCACTAGTAACTGCCTGCATATTCAGCCCCTGCCAAAAAAATATGCTGCTGGTCAGCTGCCACCTACCAAACCACAGAGTCTATCCTGCCCTCCTTGCCTTAGAAAATCATGGGTCAGATCCCAACATTGCTCAGCTCAGGGGGTATTTAAAACTCAGTGGGGCAAAGACATTGCCTGCAAAGTGTCAGAATGAGGACAGACTGATGGCAGTGAAACAGTGAAACCCTGCTGCAGTCCAAAGCTTTCAGTAAACTGTCCTCACCAAAGCAGGATTAACTCTGGGTCCTAATTATGGAATTCCCCAAACTCATACTTTTCCCATCACCCTGACTCTTTCTATATATACACCTCCAGCTCCACAAGATAAAACATACCTGTTTCAAGGATACAAATTTAAAAAATATCAAAGTACAGGATTCTTCCCTCAAATCAAGATAGTACTATAATTCACTAAGCATGTGCACTAAGTGGGTAAGTTATGCTTCATATCTTAGAGGCATATAATTTAATAAAGAGGGATAAAATGATCAGGTATCACTGATGCAAAATAGTATTTTATTTTAGAATGTGAACCAAAACAAGTATCAAAACAAAACAGTTATAAAGAAGTGCCTTCTGCAACATGGAAACCAGCATGAAAACTTGATACAAAAAATAAAGCTGAAGAAGCCTGTCTCATGGCAGTGGAAGAATATATTATTAACAATAGTAATAATGACAAAAGAACCACGATAACTTAACAATAAAAGTCCTGAAATTACAAATTTTGCAGACAATGACGGCATCTGTGGTTTGTTTTCTCTTGTCAACAAATTCTTTGTTCTGAATGATGACAAATTTACCTAAATAACTTGATACCATCACATCTCTAGACACTGGGAAATACAATAAAAGAGGGAAAATTATGCAGAAAGACTGACAGGAGCACAAAGCCGTACTTAAAATTAACAATGAAGGAAGCCTGGGAAAGAAGTGAAAATGTAGCTTGTGACATAGTTAATATGGAGAAAGATGCACTCTGTGTAAAACCAATGAAACAAAAGCATACAGGATGAATTCTAAATTTACAACTAATACCACCTGAGAATCAAATGAACTGCCATAGCATTCAACATGAAATTATCCCTTGTAATAATGACTAACAGTTTTGCCATATATCGCATGCTGAGGTTAACCATTACACAGCTGTTTAAAGTATATCAAAATAAATCAATGTAAATACTGAGCAGCCACAGGTCTCAGCATAATTCACTTCTACAAATTCACTCAATTCAATTAATTCCTCATGTACTTAGCTGTAGTGCTTGTTTGAACATACTGCTTGAGTCTACTGAATGCTGCCAAGCCTCCTATCTTTGAGGCTTGGACCCTGTACAGAGATGCTGTACTTTTTTGATTAAAAACTTTTTTTTTTTTTTAGGAAGGGAGGGAGGAGTTTCTCAAACACACCAAATACTCTGTCTACCCAGACACTGCTTCATTTCACCACCCAGTAATCACATACAGGTGATTTCTTTGGTAAATTTGTGACTATAAATCCACTAACCAGAATTTTAATCTCTGGCACCAAATGGGTTTGACCTGAACTAGCCTTTGGAGTGGAACAATCAAATTCTGACCTTGAAGTTAAAAACCAGAACCCAGGTACACTCAGGATGGTAAAAAATGGCAGCTATTAAACATGGAGGAAAAGCACAAAGGGCTGTGGAGCAACTGGTCTGTTCAAAGGGCATACACTGCAGAACTAACCCAGGCCAAATGCTCATGGCAGTTTAAAGCTAGACCCCTAGGAATCCTGCATAAAGACTCTTATCCCAGAGAGCAATTCAGGTTTCAAGGGATATATACGGATGTCTTAGTTCAACCTGCTGGCCAAGGTAAGGTCAAACCAGGTTTCCCCTCAGGGCTTTATTGCATTTAGTCTTGAACACATTCAAGGAATGAAACTGCACAGCCTCTGGGCAACCATCTTCTCTGCTTAATTATCCTTATGATAAAGCTTTCTTTCCTCATATGCAGTCTGAACCTCCCCTTTATTACTATGATCTGTCATTCTTCAGGTAAATGCCTCTGTGAAAGGCTCAGTTCTGCCTTCTTCATAATTTGCTGGCAGGCTGCTGGTTGGTCCTCACAAACTGAGCGGTAAATCTATCCTTATAGCTAATGTGTTGACAAAATAAATTAGCCTTGTATAAATCTAACCTTTATTCAACATTTCCCACTCTACAAAACTTATGCTTTCTCTTGTTTTTCATAATAAAATTTTTCAGACTTCTACAGTCGAGCAAATTATTGCCATTACTTCTTGTAATGGAACCAGAGTGTTTTTATATACAGTCATTTCCTCAAGAAATCAGGAAAATAGTGAAATGAGAGCACGACCATTTATATTTTTTTAATACCAATGCAACAACCATAACAGGCATTAAAGAGGGAAACAGGAACAAATCCATCCTTTCCTTACCTATTCAAAGGCAGTGTGTCAGAACCATGGAAATCATACTGCAGTCTGTACTGTCAAAACCGAGAAATTACAGCATTCCTCTCAAGCTGATGGGTAAGTTCATTGCACCTTAGATCCTTTTATAGCTTCCTCCATCTCCTCAACACAAAGCCCAGGAATCTAGCAGCAGATAACCAAAGAAAAGGAAAGCCAAATACCAATTCCGTAAAGCCTCTGTGATATCTGCATGACAGAATACACTATGGAGATAAAAGCTGTGAAACTCCATTATAGCTCCAGAAGTTCAACTGTGCAATACAGGATCTTTGAGTGATCAGTTATCTGTCCTTCTAGAAAGAACCTAATTATCCTACCTACTCTGTGACAAGTAATGGTTCATGTTTTGAGGAAGACATGCATGGGAGCCACAGTATAGAAAACCCTCTTGAGTAAATCTTAGGTTACTACATTACTCCCCTTCTCTCTGTCTTGCAATGTACAGAGTCTCTTTTTGGGAAAAGAAAAAAGGGGGGTGAAGGAAAAAAGGCAGCACAACTATAATTGTTATTAAGAATTTACACAATATTCAGAGAGATGGCCAAGAAAGAGAAGAGACTGGAGCTCAGCTAAACCAGACAGGTGAGAGGCTGGTTGGAAGCTCAGGCTGAGTGAGCTGTAGCCCACCCAGAGACCAGCACCAAGTGGAGGGAGAACTGCAGGGGTCTGTCCTGAGACCTGTAACATCCTTATCAATGACTTGGAGGACCCGATGGTGTGCACTGTGCCTTGGCACCAAAGGCAACATGCAGCTCCTGGGACGTGCAAACAGGGGCACAGCTCAGAGATCAAGGTAAGGGATTGTCCCCCTCTGCACACATCAGATCACATTCCAGGAGGGGGAAGAAATTGTTTCCCAGTGATTATAGTGAGACAGCTGAGCGAGTAACCACAGGAGGTTGTGCCATCTCCATTCCTAGATTTTTTAGCCTCCAACTGGCCCAAGTTTCTCATGTGTCAGATGCCAAGAGATGCATGTGAGGAGAGAAAGTACTGAACAGTGAACTCAAAGGCTTTAAGTGACAAAATGTGTATTTTCTATATACTGTACAAGTTCTGGAAAGAAAAAAAAATACAAACAAAACCAAAACAAAGACTCATTAACAAGTATTTTAAGCCAGAAAAGAACAAAACAGTAAGAGCCAAAATATAAAATATTTAAATATAATACTTCTCTGTATTTTACAGAGAAATACTTAGAAGAAATTAAAAATTTCACCTACAGAAAAGGAAATGAAGACACAGAATAGACAAATGCTTGAGTTGAGCCCCTCTAGTGCACTTTAGAGAACATTGAACAGGTAAGTATGATTTTAATACCCAGGAGCTACTGGAAATAATCACTTTTTTCTAATAAAGCCAAATTATTAAGGTCTGTCAAATTTATTTTATTAGGCATTATGTAATTAACATAATGATAACTCTGTAATTTATATTAGTATAATGAACTCTGCAGTTTGGTGTGTGTAGTCTTACATGCATTCATCAAGCTGACATTTTGATTGGTGAAAATGAAATTTTACTTCCTTTGGGAAGTGACAATATTCTAGCTAGACTTTTCTCATTGATTTTCTGTAAATATATAGTAGCAGTTTGGTGCTGCTCATATATAAAAAGCCTACTCTTTACACAGTAGAACAATTAATTAAAGTGTTGACATTTTCTACAGAGAGAAACATGGAAGTATTGAAAAGAAATATAGAAAACTAAAAATATACTCTGTTGAACAAATAAAAAAGAATAGATTCATCTATTTTTAATTGTATTGTTCCCATTACATAAGCCTGTAAATAGTATTCATTTTCACAAGCCTTCCAGACAAAATGTTGAGTTATTTTGGAAAATGCTCATTTATATGATAACGAGGTTTTTTTGTTTACCCAACAATTAAAATGTCAAAACTTTTTGAATATTCTGCCTAAAAATTACCATTGGAATCTGTACAACACTTTAATTTGCATGTGTAGGTATGTGCATTCAAGAATAAAATTAAAATTTAGGGGAAAAATAACCAGTTCTTTACCAAAAGGTAGTGATCTCCAGATTGCTTTCACTTTGAAATTCACTATTAAAAATAAAGCCAAATTAATCACTGAACTAGAGTCTCGCTCCCTTAGCACTGACTGGGTTCAATGGAAACAAAACAATTTAAAAAAGTTTAAATTCCTGGTTTATATCACAACATGTTTCAAGCACAGGTACCTTGCAGGTCTAAGGGTACAAAGCTCTGATGAAAATTTTGAATGAGAAAGCAATTGATGAAGTAGCTAAAAAGAGAAGGTCAAGGCAGAAGAAATCCAGCTTTTGGCCATTTAAAACAAGCTTTCATACAATCATGGAATAACAGAAAGGTCTGGCTTGGAAAGAAACCTCAAGATCACCTAGTTCCAACCCCCTGCCTTGGGCAGAGACACCCTCCCAACCTGGCTTTGAACATTTTCAGGGATAGGGAGTCCCCAAATTCTCTGAGCAACCTGTTCAGTGCCTTACCACACTCACTGTAAAGAATTCCTTCCTTTTATCTACTGTAAATCTATTCACCTTCAGCTCGAAGCCATTCCACCTTGTCCTGTCACTACATGCCCTTGTAAAAAGTCCCTCTCCAGCTCTCTTGTAGCTCCCTTCAGGAACTGGAAGGCCACTGTTGACCTAGTGCCTTCTCTTCCCCAGGCTGAACAACCCCAACCTTCTCAAACTCTTCTCGTAAGAGATGTGCTCCAGCCCTCTGATCATCTTTGTGGTCCTCCTCTGGACCTGCTCCAACAGATCCACGTCTTTCCTCTGCTGAGGATACCAGAGCTGGACACAGAGTTCCAGGCAGATCTCACTTCCCTCTACCTGCTGGCTACAGTTTTTGAACACTTGACTGAAATCTTAAATTATGTACACAAGCTAATATATCTGGGGATGGTGAAATAGTCTGATGTACAGGACAGCATTGGAAAAAGGCCTTCTGTGGGCAGCAGCAGCACAGGAACTCCACATGAACTTCCCCACAAAAGGAGCTCGTTCGTATGGCTGCAAGGCTCAGAGGTACCGACACGGAAAAGTGACCCACATTAGAGAGGGAAGAGCTGAGGTCAGTGCTGAAATGTGGGGTCTAGCTTGAGCCTCCATATTCCAAGAGATGCAGCAGAGAGCCATAAACTGTATCCAGAGAAAAGAGAGAAGCAGCTGTCTGTGAGACTTGGACACTGTGACTGGATTCACAAACAAATGGCAGACGCATGTGACTGAAATGCAAAGTAACAGCAGGTCTGGAAAAGGCACTTCAATCTCACAGCGTAAGAGAACAAGAGACAAAAGTTGACACTGAAGTCAGACAAATTCATATAAAAGAAGGAGAGAGGCGTTCACATTCATCCATAATACAAGAGTAAAAGCAGTACAAGAGCCATGGCATCTCTCAAGAATGCAAAGAACAAATAGGCTTCTGAAACAGGCAGGTCTCAGTTACACGCTAGGGGACACAGTCAGAGAACAGCCTATTTAAACAGCCCGCAGCAAGCAGATAAAAGTACAAGGTCTAGAGCTCCCTTTGGGCTTCATAAAATGAAATATGGGCTTCAGGGGATGAAGTAAGAGTGCTCAACACACTTCATTCCAAAACGAGGGTAATTGTCCTTGCTGTGCAGAGACACATCTCATTGCTGTCAGAGTGCTGGGACACCAAGGCTACCCAGGGACAACGGCTTGTCACATCTGGGACTTCTCATGTTCTGCCACACCAGTTCTAGCAAGCTGCCTCAGCCAAGCCTACCCAGCAGTGTATTTCTTGGGACACCACCTGCCCCTCTCCAACACTGTTTTTTTGTTGTTGTTGTTATTATTTTGAAAATTAGTACTTAGACGGTTTTCAGTTCATTGTGTTCCACACAGTTAATGGAATTATTTCAAGCAGTGGTAGTTCAAAGTAAAAGTTTTACAGAAAGAATTTTATAAATGGAGTCAATTTAGTACTTACCAATATAATTATTTTTAAGGTGCAGAAATGTAAACCACACAAAAATGGTAAGTTTTTTTGTATTCACACTATTAATAATCAGGTTTTACAGAACAGCTTAAACAGCCTCAAAATTTCCCCAGTCAAATTCCTAAATAACTGACTATCTTATCATTGTGTTACTTAAGTGATTTTAAAACAACCAATCTGTAATCCACACAGTGCAATATGGTGTTATCATCTTAGTGACAATATGGAACAATTTTCTCAAACTTTGTCCTCAGGCCATTTGTTACTAAACAACTTTGAATATTTATTGTAAGCAGCAAGTCCCATCAGGCTGTTATTCCTACCTTAGCTATTGCAGATTAACACGGTGCTCTTGTCACCCAGCTGCTGTACTTATTTTCTTCCACAGTTTAGAGATATCAAGAGAAAAATGATTTTCACATAAAACAATTTAATTTCTTAAAAGTGATCATTTTTCACCATCAGGTAATTCATGCATTAGCTCGCAGCAGTACAGACTACTAAATTATCTTTGCTGAGCTGCTGGAAACTGGAGCAATGGCCTAGCATGGCAACATTTCAAAGTTCCAGTCCCACTGAAGGTCCTCACCAGAGTAAATTCAAAGCCAAGCACTGTACATGGCCACAGGGATCAGGACATCAGGCAGTAACTTCACAGAAGTCTCCCCACCTAGGCTGTTCTTCTGCACCATGTTGAGTTCCCCACTCATGGACTCCAGTTTTCCCTGGCTCCTTCCACAGGTGGCTCCAGCTTCTTTAGCTCTTTGCAGAAAGAGGTTCTTATGTTCACCACAATAAAACATCATAAAATCTGTTTTTTGAGGGGCAAAGTTTTCTCCTAAAAACTTCATTTTTCAGCCATGTCCCTTTCAACTAATCTCTCTACATAGATGTTTGCATTAAAGCACTTTAGACAGGCTGCACATGTACTAGCAACTGTGGCCCTTCATACTGGAGACAATAGGATGCATACAGGCGCACTTAAAAAAATCCAAAATATCAGATCATTCATACAGTCAAGCCTTCCCTCTTTTCAAATGAGTCATGTTTGAATGTGACTGAGTTACCTCTAGATGGGGGATTAACCCACACAGCTGCAGCAGTTTCCCAGCTCTCTCCACGCCCTATTTAACCCCCCCAACACCACACTTACCTTCAATCCCAAGCAAACAAAAAAAACCCCAGATTACTGTTCAAAGTATCAGTCACCCTCTAGCAAAAATAAGAGCAAATCAAGGGTCCAAACAACCAAAATTAATTTAAAAACCTCCTCCAATATGCAAGCAGCACACAACCACACAACCTGGATGTAAGAAATCCTGGTGCTAACAAGGCTGTGCCAAAGCAAATAGTGCTTACTTTCTTACAGCTTTTGCAAGACTCTGTCTGCATACAGATCGAACAGAAGAGGCATCACTTCTATAGCACACAGCTTCCTGCTGAACATTAATCATCATTACCCACTTAGATATTGCAATATGCAAGACTGATTACTGCTCCACAACTGCTCCCCAGCTCTCTCAAGTGTGCCAGCACTCAGTGCTACTCCTCTCCACTTTCTTACAGAGAAGTTAAAGGAAAACAATGAATTTTCATGACTCAAAAGGAAATACAATTTAAATGTCAAAAATCAAGATTTGTGGCACATAATTTAAGGATTATCGCTGCTCCCCAGCAATTGAGCCAACAGGTCATTTTGGGATTCTTCTTTTTCTTGCATTTGTTCTTTAACCTAAATCTATTAAAAAAACTCAACTAACTGGAAAAGAATTATTCATTTATTCTATATAGGGGGTCTTGCATTCTGTTAGGTTTCTACTCAAGACTTACTTCTTCTTGTTTACTTTTTTGTTTTCTTTTTAAGAATATAAAAAAGCTGCTTTTCCAATGATACAGAAGAATTTTGTGTTTCATTGTTTGCAATCAGTTTGTAATATCAAAAACTTTTAACAGGAAGTTTTGAAAGTAGGAAAACCTTTAAAACAGTCACAAACACAAGCTTTTAAACTTTTTTTTTATACTCACATGTATATTGAACATCACTAAATAAAAACAGCAATCAAGCATGTCTTAATATATTAATTTTCCTTGTTACACCATACAGCAGCACCTTTAAAGCAGGAAAGTGCCAGAGTTCATGAGACAGTCTGTATTTTGCAATGTCCAGCATTTCTTCAATTAATCAGTTTTGAAGAATGACATTAAAAAGTAGTGATTGCAAACTGAACACTTAATACTGCAGTCTGTTGATGGAAGAAAATGTGGTTTTACTTTGCATGTAGTTTAGTAATAACAGGATGTTTCACTGTTTTAATTTAAAACTAATAATTGATATTTATATTTAATACATATTCAATAAGATGTGGTAATCTACAGCCCATGCCTGTACTGCTATGGGTATAAAATACACATCCGCACATGGGGTATCTGCACTAATATGTAAGTTAATGATGAGCTTCTCAGGAACTTGGTTTAGTGATGGGCTTGATGGTGCTGGGTTTATTGTTGTACTAAATAATTCTGTGATGATCATGTAAACTTATATACTCTTAGTACCAAGGGGTGCACTCATTTGCACTGCATGGATAATAAAAACTTGCTTATCTTACATCATTTCCAATTCCACATGAATATGAACATATTTGCTTTCTTTGCATACTACTTTATTCTAATCTGAATCCATTCATGATGGATTCAGATTAGAATAAATAGAATCTTTTATCTGCATCTGTGAACTTCCCTTGAATTATTCCCCAGCCCCAGAGAATTTAAAAATTTCTCAGTGGGTGTTTCTTAAGATGTTTCTTGGGTCTGCAGTCAGCAATTCTACAAAATACTTGGCTATGGGTGACAGCAGGCACATTTGTCAGAAGAGACCAAGAAAGAATTCAAACCTTAATCTCATGGTTACTTTTTCACTGCTCACTCCCTCTTCAAAGAAAATGCCTTCCTGAAACCCTTGCCCAAGAAGCTTATGCTGGAGAAAAGGGACATTCTTCAGCCACTTTGGTGACAGTTATGGCTGTGTCCAAAGTTCTTCCTTCAACAAAAGAAACCAACCTCCTCAGTCATCTCTGGTCATCATTGAGAGCCCTACTAAAATAGACATCTTGGTCATCATTGAGAGCCCTAGTGAAAATGGATGTAAATGTGTACTTCTGAATTCTGCAATAAAATGCAGTGAGCAAGGGGCTGGCCCCTGCTCGGTGAAGCAGAAAGTGCCCCATTGAGCAGTACACACAAGGTTTGCCACCAGCACACTCACTGGGCTGCACCCCAAGAACTGCCCCCTAAAGCAGTTCCAGAGCTTCCTGCAGCAGTGAGGAGGCAGCAAATTTCTAACACGAGGAATGTTGAAGGTGATATATGCCATTAAAAAACCAGAAAGATCTAGCCCAAAATGAACGGTTAACCACTCAAAACAAGTTCATTCTTCATGAAGGCATGGGAAAAGAATAAATGCAGATTTGATGGTGCACAGTTCAGGTGCCAGTAGGCTGTGATATCTTATTTGTTTAAAAAAATTGAAATAACAAAATTTGTAGAACATAAGTATGGCTAAAATAAAACAAAAGATGCCAGTATTTTTTGATCATTCCACTACTCCATTCAGCTTTTTTTCCACACTGACATACTCTGATTCCTTACTCCTTAATAAGGGTATTTGGTCAAATTATTCATTCTTCTGCATAGGTAAATCAAAACATGAGAACAGACTAATAAGTAATACAGACACTTGAGTATTTAGATTTTAAGATTAATGACACTCATTGACAGCTAGTATGAAAACTTTCTTTAAATTGGTATTAATGAAATTATTTTGGTATATTAATACACCTATTGCAATGCCTTTGGTATATGCTGAATAGAAGCAATGCAGTAGGCTTATCAGTCAAGTACAGTGAAGATAATAGATTACTTAATTTTTGTATATCAGTGGTACAATGTACCTTCATGGTGAGTCCATCATACCAACTTGCATACACAAAGTTATCCTCCCAAAAATATATACTAACTCAGAAAAGTTCATCTGTTCTATGGGTTTTGGTTTTTGGAAGGGACTGACTTAACTGAAACAAAGAGAAAAAGGCTTCTTAACAATACAAAGCCAACAAATGCATAACTAAAAATTTTAGTTGAAGGCACAAAATCACAGGCTGAAAGATTCTCTTTGAATCTTCTATCTCATTCTGTCACCCTAAACTTTTCAAATTTTAAAGAAAAAGGTAAATCCTACACACACAGCTTTCAGAAAAAAACTTCTAGTTAACCACTGAACAGTAGAAACCTGTATTTTTCCTTTGGTCACATTAACCAAAGAAAGGTTTCCCCCTTTTTCTGCTCCACAATTTTCCTCTTTTTTTCCCTAGGTTTTTGGGCCACAGATGTCATTTTAGTAGCCAAAAACTTAGAACATCAGTAAAATAGAAAAATAAAGAAATGAAAATGAAGTTAGTTGTGTTCTCATTCCCATTTTATTTTCAGGATAGAGGGAATATAAACAGATGAAAACAAAACAAAAAAAAAATAAATCAAATAAAAACAAATAAAAACTTTTTTTTTTTTCACAATTTTTTTTCCAAGCAGTGTTTTGAAAAACTACTCTTTAAGCATAGAGAAAAAACTATTTCTTACCTTAGTATTTAAAGAGCAATAAAGTGGATTTAACCAATCCATCAGGGTTGCAGATTTTTTAAACTACCATTTTTAATGTAAATCTATAGTCACCTGAAGAGACCTATTCCTATCTCCCTTCCTGCCCTCACATCCCCCTGCCTGAAATGCACACACTCAGTTTCAGCAGTTCCTCTCTTTACACCTTCAGAACACGGATATCAGTGACATTCATAAATTCATTCATTAAAAGTCCTATACTGCTGGTGGCACGTGGGGTGCTGAGCCAGTGCTGAGCATGAAAGCTCCAAAACAGCTTCACCTGCACCTGCTGAATGTGGATCAGCAATTCTCAGTGTCTTGTCAAAGCACACCCTTAGGCCATTTCAGGCACAGAACAAAACAAGTTTTTATTCCCACTGTGTAAACTATAACATGCTATCCAAAGTGTAATAACACAAAATTAAATCAGAAGCAAAGGATCAGGAGAGTGGTATAGAAATGCAGGGGGAAGAACTCATTCTTGCTCTACTTTCCTCCCCAGCCTTTTCCTAGCTTGTACTTCATACTGGGATGGGAGAAAAGCTTAGACTTTTTTTTGTCCTATTCAAAATAAAATCTTACAGAACTCAGTTCTTGATAGGCATGAATGTTTATTTTATGATTGTACTTGGAGAGACGGGGAGAGAGCAATATACTTGATGGCTGTAAAGCATCTACATTCAAATATCTCATTTAGTTCCTTTCTAGCAGTAGAATCACTTATATTAATATCATATTTAAATAATAGATTTAAATAGATACAGGCTGAATGGACAGTAAATATGCTCACTCCCTCCCGTACGTCAGAAGTGAGGGCTTCAGGTACTGACCAAAGAAGTGACAAGATCAAGATCACACCCATCTGAAAGTCAGATGCTGCATCTAGACATATCTTGTAACCAAAAAGCTCTGACCTGAATTACTGCTTCCAGTCCTCTCCGTTGAGGGTCTGAAAGGATGATGGGACCAATCTCTGACAGCTCTTGCAGCCCTTTGTCCTTCAAGGTCTGCTTCAAGGTACCAAATTGTTTTGGAGGCTCCATCACCCAGCAAAAGGGACTCTGGAATCACTGTCTTTACTGACTCCAACTCACACTGAGCGCTCAAAGGGACCAGCCAATGTTCCTACAACTGTCCCTAATGTAGCCCTACTTGTGATAGTTAGGACATCTTTCAATCCAGTCAGGACTTGCCTTGAACCCATTAAATATCTTGCAGAAGCTCTAACAGAGAAACAAAGAGGTAACTGGCTCTTACAGATACTCTGAAAAGATGTTGCATTGTTTTTGGTAATCCTCTCATTAAATGGGCAAAATGGATGTCATCATTATTTGGTTATATCTATTTCCTTTGGGACATGTTTGCTTAGTCAAAATTATATAGGTTCTAAATGTGTGTGCTCACTGAGAAGGAAGGGTGCCATACCAAACTGACAAATGCAATTCCCTTTCTGTAATCTATTTGGAAAATATTTAACTTCATTTCAACATGCAATTAGATTAGGTTCTTATTGGACTATTAAAATCTTCAGAATAATCATCCATCTAAAGCTATTTTACAGTCTGAATTACTGGTGTTTTCTATTTTTATAAAACGTATTTGGTAAGAACCCAAATAGCTTTTAATTTTTTTATGTAACTGCCAAATCATAATACAGTAGGTCAGAAAAGGCCTGAAGCAAAATATAATCCATGATATATATGCTCTTTTTTTTTTCTTTTCTCTTGCAGTCCTGAGTAATAGAAGGGCACAAGCAGTTTCACATGCTGTTCTGCATCGCAGGATTTAGTCAGAATTAGCTCACTGAAATAATTAGTTTTTTTCCATACTCATAAGGATTAATGAAGGAAGGAAAGGTAAAATATCTAAATTAGACTGGCCAAGACAAAAAACAGGAAGGCTATTTGTCGCTTTTAGGGTAAAAAAATCCTATTTTCTAAATGGTTTAAAATGTACTTTAATATTACTACAGAATTACAAGCTACATCAACATATGAATTTTTGCATACATGCACTCAGTATTATGTCTGTAAAATACATTAGGTGGCATTAGTAACACCTGCTAACTGAGGCAAAGCTGATGTGTGTAACCTAAGGAAGAGACAGGGGGATATGAATATCTTTTTGTATTGCTGTCTTGTAGAAATCATCATGCAGCAACCCAGTTCCTCTTGCGTGCTTAAATCCCATTGTTTTGCTCTCTGCATTCTTACCCTCCAGATCTTGTCTGTATCGTTTTCCAAGACTCTTGTTTCTTACAGCTCTGCTCTTCATTCAGCAAAGACTGGGAAAATAAAGCCACAAGGCACCCAAGTAACTACCCCAGGATAACAACTGACCTCTACCTAGCAAAATAAAATAAGTCAAAGTCCATTTTCAAACACAGGAACACATATGAAAAAGGACATGAACTGAGGAAAATCACAGAATCATAAAATGGTTTTGGTTGGAAGGGATCTTAAAGAACTTTTAGTTTCAAACCCTTGCTGTGTGCAGGAATAAAATCAGAAAGCTATTCTCTATTTGCTGATATTCATTATTCCTTAGAAAACAGGCAGTTCTACTCCAGCGTTTAGGACAGAAAAGCCTGAACTTCATGAATTTTATTGTACACAGTTACCATCTTCTATACAGGTCTCCTATTTCCAATTTTTAAAATGATAAAAACATTAATCAAAATAAAAGAGTCATTGTAGGAGTCAGAGGAGGTTCAAATTCAGTTGCTTCTATGGACTTCACTACAGTTAATTTTCCTTGGCAGGCACTTAGGTACAATGCCAGGCTGATAACAAGCACAAGTAAAAACAAAATGATACTCTGTGCACTCTGGCTGTACAGTTCTGCCAATCCTCTGAACTTTCTGAAACTTGCAACAAAATATGAGGATCATAAACCATGAGAACTTTAAAAGCTGATGTTATGCATAAAGATCTTACCAAGTAAAGATTTAATTATTAATAATATACAGCTTTAATCCATGTTCATAAAATAATAACAGCAAATAACAACCCAAGAAAAGTGCTGAAACCAGTGCATCACTTAAAAAACACAAAATACAAGCCAGAACATGAAAGATGGACTACATCATTCCAGATAATTCAGCTTCAAATTAATATGTTTGAAATCCTTAACCTCAAACTCAGAGTAATTCCATGATTTTAATTTTTGAATACTGAAATCAGCCTCATACATCTGAAGTTAAAGCGCTGAACCTAAGTTCATAGAAATAACACAATTTTTTATGCAACTGAAATGTTTATACTCCAACAGACAAACACCTTAATGTAGCAGAAGACCACATATTAAATTTGTTTCTAACACTTAAGATCCTTGGTGATTTAGACATTTATAACATTACTGAGTCTTATTTATGATTTGCAATAGGCTGGTTAAATTGAAAAGGAAAAGCAGAAAACCAACCTACCTTTAAGAAGCATTTATGCATGAAAACCTAAGCTTAAAATCAACTTGCATCTTTCTTTCCTAAATATAGATAGGTAGTCATCAAGCATATTGTGCCTTGCAACTTCCTTGCAAATTGTCGTAGCAACCACTGCTATGTGTGGACCAATTTTACTAATAGTTCATGCAACAGTATTCAACAGGTAATTGTTAAGATAATCAAAGTTGGTTTGGTATTAGAATACATAATATTTTAGTTTTCATTTACATCTAAAATATGAGCAACTGAAAAAAAAAGTCACCTTTTTAGAAAGGGCTCCTACAGAAGATTGATACCCTAATTTTCAAAGTTGACAATGCTCTCCTTCAGCTTCCCACACACACACAAAAAAAAAAAAAAAAAAGCACAACAATTAAAAATAAAGCCATTGCAAATCAGAACCACTGTTATCTGACAATTTTGAGCTTTGCAAAATAAGTTGATTCATAAAGACATTACACCAAAATTAAACAAATCACCACTAAAATAGGTATGAGCTGTCATCCTTCTTGGTTGCAGAAGCAGAGTAATTAAGAATATTAGCAACATGCAGTCTGAGCTGCCATGTCAGCATTACAAATTCTCCCATTAGACATACAGCTCAAAAAATAAACTGAGATAATTTAAAATATCAAATTTTGCAGCTGTTTGGGACTTCAGACATCATGCACTAATAATACATCTAAACACATACATTTATAGTTCCCAGTTAAATTTCAGGTCAGATCCTGAGTCTATTTTAGGACTATCAATCCTGCTTTCAGAAGGGTAATTATGCTTCATGCAGATAACCCAAGATAGAAGCACTTCCCAGACAGGCACAGCTTTGGTCTCATGGTGCGAGGATGAATGGTACAGCAAAACCAACTGTGAATGGGGTATGCCTGTGTTTCACATTTCCCTTTAGCATTCTAGAAGCAAAGATCAAAAGAAAAAGCTTTCCCCAAGTCCCCAGGTTCATTATGTAGATACACAGTGCATCTGGTCAGTGCATATACATCACACCTTCCAGTCCAGGGTCATAAACTACATGTGCAGAGCTCATAAAACCTGCACACCACATGCCTGTACGTTCAGCTTCTTGCTACATCACTTGAGCATTTCTTGAGCCTCTACAGTAATGCCATTCCTGTAACAATAAATCAGGAATGGTAGCAGCATATTATTTTTGAACCAACTGCATTATTTCTGTCAACCAGACTAACTAGTTCAGTGGTATTTTAAAAGGTGTGAATACAGTTTAGGCATACTTTAAAATTAGTATTTCAGATACTCCACAGCTATTAAAAAATGGCATTAGAAAATCCAAGCAATATAACTTCTTAGCTAAGAAAATCTTGATTATTACTGATGGGATTTAACACAAAATTTGCATAACCTCTAATAAAAGCTACCGCAGCAAACAGACTTCATGCATTGTGATTAGATTAAACAAGAAGTCTGATAAACTGATAGGAAGTTCCACAGTTTATTTAATCTTTTAAAGGGAAAAATCTCTGTTTATTGGGCTCACATTGTACTGGCATACACCCAGTCATTGCTTGGCACAGAGTGCTTTTCATGAAGGTACAAAGAGTTAGAAAGAAAAATAAGCAGGGCAGTAAAAATTTGATTACAAGCATGCAGCCCCACAGACTGTGCAGGCTGATCTAAAACATGAAAAAAGACAAAAAAAGACAGCAATACATTTACCTTCAGACTTCCTCCACAGTTTCCCAAAGATAAAGTATATAAAAATACTAAATTGACCATCATTCAGTTGAACCCCAAAAGCTCTCTTTGCAGCAGACCATGAGACTAAGAAGTTGCACAGTGATGGACAGTCAACCTTGGAATTATACATGCTTCCATTAGGTTCCCTAAGTCCAGAAAGTACTTACCAAATGGGGCACTCTTTCAGGACATTAGACCCTTGTCTAGTCTGCATCGACAGAAAAGATGAACTCAGAATACATGGGCAACTGAGTTTTTCAAACTACCTGTGTTAAAGGTATCTCTATCTATCATGTCTACAATTAAAAAGTGAATGTAAACTTTTCAAATTAAATCTCAGATGTAAAAATACTGTGCTGCTTTATTTCAGCTTAAGTGATAATAGTGATTAGAGATGCACTCTATATGGGATGCATATCACTACTGGAGTAACTATCCTTGTGTACATAATCTCACAGCATTTTAAGAGACCCAGAGTGAAGAAGTTGTTTTTCCAGGCATCTGTGAAATCTGGGATGATGACAACATACAAAATACCTCAACAAACCATCAAGTGGTTCATCAAAGCATTCTGCTGAAAGAAATTGGTTTCTTACATCTTTTTGCCCCATACTTGAACCCAAGTGTCCCCACATCCTCTGTGTCTCTGAGACTGCACAGTATCAAAGAAGTGCCAGCTGGGACATCTTCTGCCCAGGTGGAAACCATTGCTAACAGCAGATTAAGTCAGTCACAGCTTTGTCCAAAGGAGTTACAAATTCCTCTGAGGACAGAGATTTAATCACTTCCATGTGCAACCTTCTCCAGGGCTGCTTTTTCCCTGCAGATAAAACTTTCTCCCTACTGTTCAAACCCAAGTTACAATTTGTGCCACTATATCTGTCTTTTTGCCATCTGTCACTGCTGAACAGAAATCAGTTTTAAAATCTTTGTAAATGCCCTTCAAGAAGTTTTGCGATGCTACTGGACTGTTTTTCAGATTCCTCTTTTCTAGACTATTCATACTCAACTCTGTCAGCCTCTCCTCACATCCACAACTTTTCACCATTCGCTAAACCTACAAATGGTCCTTCAGCTTTTCTCTCTACCTCTTGAAGTGCAGTGCCTCCAAAACTGAATGGAATATTCCAGTCAGCCTTACAGACACTAAATACAGGAGATAAAAACAGTCCTTGAGGTACTGCTTCTAGCACAGCCCAGTGCCTTATTTACCCTATTTGTGATGATGGCACATTTAAGGCTCTTGCTCAATTCAATGTAACACATGGGGTTAATTTGCACCAAGTGCTCTATCTGGATAGCAATGTGATTTAGTCAATCTGAAAATATGCACAAAGTGCCTCTTGCTTCATGACCCAGGATGTTGATGAAAACCCTAACAGTGTCAGCCTCTGCAGTATTACTCCCTAGAGTACCCTGCTTGTTAAGGACCAATCATAAAGCACCATTAACCTTTCAGCAGCTAGTCTTCAACCCATCTAAAATTCCACTTGCCTGGACCATACCGCTTCAGCTTGCAAATTAAACCTCTGTGGGAGACAGTGACAAAAGCACAACTGAATTCAAGAGATCTACTGCATGCCCTCACCCTACAACAAGTCATTTAAGTCAAAGCAGCAGGGCAACCCAAGCACAATTTGCCCTTGCTAAATCTATGCAGACTATTTCTGGTCGTCTTCTTGTTTTTTATGTGCTTGGAAATAAGAATATACTCCATGATCTTCCCAGGCCATGAGATGAAGCTATGTAGCCTACAGTTACCTAGATGCTCCTCCTTTGTCTTCCTTAGAGACAGAGAGCACATCAGGCTTTTTTTCTCTTTCACTGAGGACCTCCCTCAGCCACAGGCTTTGTGTAGTGGTCTCACATCTTCCAGCTCTTTCAGTACCCTCAGCAGCTCCCATCTGATCCTACTTTCCTGGATATATCCAGCTCCTTTAAGTGCCTGCTAACTTGTTGCTCTCCAGATATTGGATATTCCAAAAAATGCTGGCAAATACATAGCCAGAGGAAAAGGCTTTTCCCTGAAGCCAATAAAGCATTTAGTGGTTCTGTACCATTATATACTATCTGATTTCTTCTATTCAGGGAATTTAAACCTTTACCAAACTTCCCTTTGCTATCAATCAACTTTAAGAATCCCTCCTTGTTCCTTTAGCTGGTTTTGGATCCCCTTTTTGCATTTGTGCCTTTCTGAATTTTAGTTCCCAAAGTAGTTCCTTGTCAAGGGGGTCTTATTTAAAAGTCCCTAATGTTTTTTCACAATGGGATTATCTTTTCCTGAGCTCTCAGTAAGTTTTCACATCTTACAGGGGAGCACTGAAGAGCCTGCCACTCAGACACCTGTCCTTCTTACTTCTGCCCCCAGAGCCCTGCAGTCACCTTCAATCTGCTGAAAGCTTTTCCTGGCCACTTCACCGATGCCTGTCTAGATGAATTGCCAAGGAAGCAGTCAGAAACCAGGTAAGCTGTGGCAGCCTCTCTGCAACACCATGGATCCAGGATCCAGGCTCCAGGCAAGCAGCAGCCCTCCCCAGATGACTGATCTGGCTGGCACACACCATGCCCTGTCCCACATGAATCACAAACCACTAGCACTTGTCATGGCATCTTCGTGGGACGGATGGGTCTGAATCAGTGAGGAGAGGTGTCCATCCTGCCAACCCCCACCAGCAGAGCTCATCCACACTCTGCTGATGCAGCCCAGGCAAACAGCCACGAACAGCGCCGGAGCCTCCTGTGTGAGCATCTGCCAACCTCCCCCCAGCCAATACTTAAAAGCTGGTAGGGGTCACCTACCAAGGTTAATTTGATCTGATAACTGGGGGGGAGAGAGAGAGAGAGAGAGAGAGAGTGTGAGCACTGCAACCTGGGGCTAATCCAGCCCTGCATGGGTACCGGCTGCTCAGCCACATGGCAGCTGCCTGGGGCCACAGGCAAGTGCCTACTGCCCCTCTGATTCCTGAGGGGTCAGAGATCCCCTGGGGATCTCTGGGGAAGGGATCATAGGTCCTCTTGGCTAAAGGCTGTGGTAGACTATTTTAGGACCACTGAGATCACCACCCATCTGGCCAGCTTGAAAGACATTCGACAATGAGTAAAAACGTGTGACAGGCACAGAAACAGGAAGCAAAATTATATAATTTTTTTTTTTCCCTTTGAAAACCAGGCTAAGAAGTCACCCCTACATATGCATACATCCTCCATATCAGCAAACTAGTTTAACCAAATCTCAGTTTCCTGTCCATGCATTTATCTCATTCCCCAACATGAATATCATCCTGAATTCCTTCTCCATTCCTGCTTGGCACTATTGAGACCAAACAGTCAAAACATGCTCTTTTTGTTTCCACATGATGGAGGAAAGATACCAGGTGTCACCACAACACATGATTTGCTCTAACCCCCTTCTTCCAATATGCTGCCATAAAAAGAATCAGAATTTGTTTTATGCCTAAACACAGAAGATGAAGCAGGTGCTAAAAATCTTAGCCTTCCTGTTGGGACAGTTTTATCTATTACCGAGTTCCATCAAAAGATATTATAAATGGCTTAACAGCATTAAAAAGCAGATTTGTTTTTAAATATCACTACAGATTTTCTGCCATAAAGTTGAAAATGTAGCCTCGCAGAATGCAGCGTATTTTCCCCATATTAGAAATATTACAAAAATTCATTTAATATTACCCTCTACCAAGCCTAAATGATTTGACAGCCCATTTTTTTGGAAAATTAACATCTTCCGCATTTGTCAAAGTAGATTAAATCCAAGATATTAATTAAAGTAAAATGAAGAACAAAAATGAAAAAGAAAAAAGCTATAGCCAAATCTGCTGATTTACATTTTAGCTATAATATAATAGAAACAAATCTAATGCAGACATTAGTGGGATCTAAGTATTTGATGCAATACAAGCAAATGATACTGATTCTCCCCCCTCGTCAGGTACGATTCAGATAACCTAAAGAAAACACCAAACAATATTAATAGAAACAAAAATGAAAGCCTGCAGGTTCAAGTCAGGTTGCTCAATGCAATCCTTCTCATAAATAAAATTCAAGAACCACTAATTACTTTTTCCTTCAGTACTCATTATCACATGTCATGTTTGCTGAAGTTCTAGCTAACAGCTGAAAGTTCAGGGTCATAATTTCTGACATGTTGGTTATTGCGAGTCGATGACTGAAACTTAGTTTTAATAGATGCCACAAAGCTAACTAACTTCAATCAGATACTTCTTTAAAAGTCACCACAAAAGGCCTTTCTGTTGCTGAATCCAGAAAATAATCTCATGAGGAATGGAAGGCCATAGTACAACTTTATTTAATGCACTGTAGGGTGACGGGAGAGAACATCAACCAACCTGTCATTTCCTGAGAACTGGACATAAAACATGTTATCCTTGAAAAGTCCAATTGTCAAACTGCAGCTCAACATTCAGTTTTGAAAGATGTCAAACTGGCTGCCCTAAAGCAATGGTAACTAACTTGAAGCTGTAAGTCCAGTATCAGTTCACTCAAGCCACAGTAACACTTGAGATGTAAGCATTAAACTTATTTGTCCAGATTGCAGAAGACAGGCATTTAAAGAAGGGGGGGGTGGAAGGGTGTAAATCTCTCAGGACCACTTTACTGGAGTGGAGTGTTAAGTGAGGTTAGCTTAAAATAGAATTGACTTCTACAGATTAATAGACAGAAAATTACTAAACAATCAGGCTTTATTACTAACATTTCCCCTACTCTCTAGAAAAGAAAGCATCCAACTTGAACATTTTTGGAAGGTGAAAAAAAGTACATTTTTGCTATATTCTTTCCAACTGTATCCTAAAATAACAACAAAAAAATAAAAACAAACAAATGAAAATTTACAAAACCAAAGACTAAGAAAGATCAAAACAAAAAAACCCCAAACAAATAAACCCCTCAAAAAACTAAGCCAAACAAAAAACTACAAACCAAACAAACAAAAAAAATCCACAAAACAAACCACCACATAAATCAACAGATGTAAACACTACAACTAAACATAAGAAATGTTATCCCTTCATTCTGGAAGTACACAAGCAGTTTTGGAAGTCAAGATAGCCACTCGCTGGTGGTTATCTTGAGCAGTCCACGTTCTGTACTGCTTGTTGTAAGATGGGACCGGTGGAAGTATTTCTTCCATCTACAACTCAAACAAAGGAATATTGCAGTGATCATGCAGCAACTCAGTGCTCCCCCATCAAGAAGAAAATCCTCATTCTATCTTCCTCAAACTACTCCCACAGAGGTGTAATTTGGAGAAAAATGGAGAGCACTGGAGGCTTAGTGACTGCATACCTGGGGCTGTAACACCACAACATACCAACAACAAATACTGCAAATAATAATTTATAAAACCCAAACCCTTCACTCTTTAAAGGTGCTTTAAAGCTGCACTGCTGGCACTACTAAACTCACACTGGCTGCAATCTAGATATTTTAGTATCACACTAAGAACAGGTGATCCAAAGCCTTCTGCATCCACCAGCATTTCAGGTTTTCACCAGCCATGGAAATGTGATCACAATCTGTTCCTATGGATGCTGTAAGAACTCCTCCACTCGGTGGCATTTCAGATTTCTACATAAGGGGAAGTACTTGTGTGAATATGAAGGAATAACTTTACACAAAGAGTGCTGTCTCAGTATGAATATGGGAGATTGCCTTACAGGAAGAGTACCACTCCCAAAAAAGCAGTAGAATATTTTAAGCATCACCATTCTTATTTCACCAACCACTGTACTTCATCTATTCTACTGAAGTTCATGGTAGAATGAATCTTATAATCCATAAGTGGTTGCTAGGATTCTTGACTGCCTTTTTTCACAAAGTCTTCAGAAGCTTTTTAGTGGAGATGAGGAGATGTCAAGCAGGCAGGTAGACTTTTTTCCCAGATAATAGAAATATTAATTAAATCAATCTTACCAAGAAAAGAAAATAACTGCCACTTTACTATGTAAATAATCACTATGTTTAAATTCCACTGTTCCCTTGAATAAGGATGAAGATTTTATAGAAAATGTCAGAAAAACCTCAGAACTGATTCTAAAGTTTGTATTTCTAAGACTTTTCTATTTTTCAAAATGTATTTTTTTTTTAACTGTTATGTTTGTTTCCACTTCTGGAGTCTGCTTTTATAACTTTAATTTCAATAGCATAAAAGTTCTTTTATAATCAATTCTTGTCTATCAATAAAGATAAGAACCACAGACACCAGGTCTTTAAATTCCTCTCCAAGTGCAACATCATGGTCATGATAGTCTCCAAGAGTTTAAGCTGCTTTCCCTCACTAAGCTTCAAAGCTTTAGACATGAAGAAGCAAGCCTGGTAAAATCTGCCTGGCATGGAACAAGAGATGGAGATGCCAACACAGCTCCTCTGAACAGCAAAGGTATATTAAGATACTAAAGGATGAGGATAATATCCAGCTTTAAATAATCCAACCAGCAAGAAACAGTCAGACTTTCAACACCACTTATGGAACCATTTTGGTTTTGCCCAGTACAGTAGTTTAGATTTGACCTTCTGAAATATTGAGGGTTTTGATTCCTCTGTGCTGTTTGCTAGAACACAGGCTAAACTGAAGGAAAAAAAAAAACAAAACCCTATGTTTATCAAGACCTTTTAATTTGTTATTCCTCCCAAATTCCTTTATGCCCTGCAGATGCCTTCTCTTTTCCCAGAAATTTCCTCTTCTACTCAAGCCTCATTCTGCATCAACTTTTGGTGCCTCTCCATCCCCCAGAGACATGACAGAAACAGCAAACCCTGAGCTCCCTCCCTCCCACACACATAAACCTAAGGCATCACATGAATCCTGTGACTTGTCCCTCCCAGCTATTTTTCTGTTCTGCCAGTGTCACAGCTGTGGCTCCAACACCTGGTTTGTGTGCGTGTCTCACCACAGGCACTAAGCTGGCACAGAAAGAAGCCATTTCACCAGGAGAGAGGAGCACACAGAGACTCCAGGGCTGCAAGCAACTCCATCTCACACTCCTCCCTGAAAACCTCCCACTCGCACCCAAAAGCTGGCACTCTGCTGACCTGCTTCCCCATCTGAGGGGGCTGCTTTTACAACCGAAACACAACAACACTGCCCACAAATGTGCAGAGAACAAACACCACGTGGGCCTACGTGTGTCTCTAGCAAGCTCCTCCTCCTAGGATGCTGAGATCTAGCAAGCAGATCTCTGAGTTATGCTTTTTGGGTCAGAGCTCAAAAAGTTTGGACTATTTGACACAACAGGGCTACAACGTACTGCTTGGAGTGCCTGCAAAAATAAGGCACAGGTGTGCTCACTGCTGCTCCCCACTACAACCCCTCTGGGGCAGAGCCACCACAGCAAAGGGCAGTTCTTGATCTGAAGCCAATGACAGGCCTGCTTTAGATACAGCAAAAAGTCCCCTACCTTTGGATACAGCAAAAAAATTCCTCCACATAA
>WEIU01010520.1:299063-311660 GCA_013389925.1 Aegithalos caudatus | reverse complement strand
CAAAAAAAAAAAAAAACCAGCCAAACAAACAAGGAAAACAACAAAACCCAAAACAAATCAAACTCTTCAAAAAACTAAACAAAAACCCCCAAACCTAATAATGTTTCCAAAACAATGATATTGAACATGCATCTTCTTAAAGAGGAATCTAATTAGTGAACTGGAGCATAAAGTCAAAATGTAAGCCAATGTTTGCAGCATTGAAGAATGAGAAATACATAATTAGTGGCTATTCTCACAGTCTGAAGCCAAAGATTTGCTATTCTGAAATGTCTTCACTGTCAGTAGTTTCCAACTAAAAAGAGGCAGAACTGCAACAGCAGCCTTCAAACTAAGTAGATCTGACTGCAGAGTCAGTGTACACACTCAGAAAGGTGATGCAATCTGGACTTACGCATTGACATCTCTGAACGCTCGGAGCAAGACGTGTTGTACAAATACAGAAATGCTGCTGTGGATGTAAAATTTAAGACAGAAATTCATAGGCAAAGTTAAGCCCCACAAAGAACACAAAGCATACACCCATCGAACTGAAGGCCTATTAGGTTAAAATTTTCATCAGATATTTGTTTTTGAACTACATTTATGACAAGCGATAAATGACAAAATATGTGAATTATTTCAGCCACCTGGCAGTCAGGGAAATTTGCTGCAGGGAACAAACAGGTAGTAAATAAATAAATTAAGAATATGCTACCAGGCTGTGAGAGGAAGGGCTACAAGGAAATGGACTCTTTTCCCTCCAGCGGAGGTCACAGCAGTCAGTAGGAATTATTAGCATCATTCTCATAACATGAGAACAAGCCAAGCTGCCAAATAGCTACGCTGCAATAGTATTCCAAATCCTGAAGAAAATTTCTCTTCAGAAAAGGAAATTGAACTCCTTCAAGAAGCTACACTAGTCATTTCATCTCTCATTATATATTTTCCGTGTTGGTACATCTAGCCTTGAAAGACCTCTGACAACCCTGCAGCCTGATGCAGGGCTTTTCATCGTAGTGAAAGACACCAACATAACACAATAGCTTCCTAGAAATTGTAGTCCATTTTTTTTTTTCCTTTTGGCAAATTGAAATCGTCTAATCATGGCAAATTCATTAACAGAGAAATTACAAATGGAGTACAGGGATGCTGGAGGTTTAACATCCATGAGTATCTTTTCCCACAGATCAAATGCCTGAGCTCACAGCTCCTGAAGAGACTGCTGGTTCCTACTCTCATTTCTGACAACAGAACATCCCACAAAGTAAAATAAGGCACATCTTTATTTTTGTTTTTACATACAAAAAAGACTTACCCTGATGAATTGTGTCCTTATGATCTGTTTTGAAACTGATGGTAACAAAAACTGATTTTTAAAGGAAGTGCTGTGCGTGCAAAATGCTGATTTTCTAATGAGAAACCTCTGTGTCTGTTTCTCTCACATAACAGCTTTATTCAATCTATAAAAGACTACAATTTACTATGGAGGACACATCCTCAGACACCTCTTGTTTAAGTTGTTCATGTATTTTTGGACAAAGGAAAGAAAACCAACCCAATGAAATCCACCAGGTAAACCAGATTATACCAAACCTGGCTTCTCCCTCTAGAGGAACTATTTGCACACCTGAATTTGGAACACACTAAATATCTGCCTGTTTCAGCTGGGCAACACTACAGAGTATAACCAACAAATAAATAGGTGAGCTAAGTGGTCCCCCCACTATTTCATATCTATCGTTTCAACATACTTAGTTGTACCACCAAGGTTTTTCAGAAGGCAAATTTAGGATTTACATTTTGGGAGGACGTGAGAAGCAACAGTACCTAGTTACTTGCATTGACATAGGTTGTAAATCTGGCACTGGTTAGAATGTGATGGAAGAAAAAGTACATCTGAAACACTGAAATACTACTACTGCTATGAAGGCTGCAGAAAACTAACAGCTCCTTGGACTGGAATGATGAAGAGCATAAATTTTTCTAAGTTTATTTTCCCCATACACACACCTTGTAGTGACAGAGATGCAATATCTATCAGCAATACCAAGATTTTATTTTACCTTTTTCTTTGTTTTCTCTCTTTTTCCTTTTTACAGAGAGAAGACCATTTGGTTCATCAGTAAATTTGGACACGTAGACTATAGTATTTCTTTGTCCTAAGCATCCACGTGATCAGCTAGTAGCTGCTTTTCAGTTTTCAAATTTCTGGTGAGAAATTATTAAATAAGCAGATTCTCACCACCAGAGACACCATGGCCACCCAACTGCCTCAGCTGCAAAGTAGCACAACTGCTTGCATCAAAGCATCATCTCCATCTTTTTTTTTTTTTTTTGTCCAGGAGACATTCAGTAATATACCTGTTCAGATCACACCCTGCACATTAGCATCACCTCTGAATACTTCCCCTGTCAGGCCACCAGCTGGCAGAGGCTTGTGAGCAAACTGGGAATTGAAAGGACAAGCCAGATGTCAGAGGGAGCAACTGCTTAGTGACAGCACCACTGTGGTAGCAAGAGCAATTTCACAAAAATCTTAATTTCAACAACACATGGCCATGAGCCCCAGGCATGTTGCAGGAAGCAGGGAAAAAATCTTCAGCTATGCTGAAAGATCAAGAGGTACAGGGCTACTATGTACTATGTGACAGTACACCTACTTTTTCCTTTAAACAGTATTTGGGATTTTTTTTTTTTTTTCTTTTCCCTCTTCAAATCTGGATGCTCACAGTTCTAGCAGCACAGGAAGCACATCCCAGTGTGTGTTCTCCCCTCAGGAACCAGGGGTCTCACCTTTGCCTACACACCCAGCTCTTCCTGTCCTTGGGGACTGGGGGGCAATGCATCCCATCTTCCATGCCCTCTACTTACTCTGCAGGTCCCACTGATGGCTGTAGCTGCCAAATCCCTGTCAAACAGTGCTTAAGGGGTGGACATTTGGCTTTTAGCCAGGAGGTTCACTGCTCAAGCAGCTGCTCCCATCTTTGGGGAAAAAGCAGGCCCTGGATAGAAACCATCTGTATCTCTGATTCTGATGTACCATCAGACAGGACATACTGGTAAGGCACAGGGCAGTCTCAAGAACATGCTCAATGCTCTGTAACTGAAAGAAAAAAAGTACATGTAAAAGAAAATTATAAAATAAAAAGACAAAAATAGCTGTGTCATAAAAATGTTTCACAAGGTAGGAGTTATCACCAAAGAACAGATTGCAGAGATGTTATCTTCTTACAAAATTCAAGGTGATTCTGAAGGGCTTCATTGTTTTGGTACCTCTTTGAAACTGAAAACCAAATCAATTTATACAAAAATATTAGCAAATTACGCTTGCTGCTGCTGACTCCAACTGTTTGGGAAATGTGAACACATGTAAGTGTGAAGTGATCTGGTCTCAGGGGGAATCTTGGAAACTTATTTATCTGAACTAAGAAATGCACCTCATTTACTGAAAAGGCAACCAATGATCATAATCAAAGTTAAGAAGTACTAAAAGTTTATGTGAAAACAGAGTGAACAAATCATCCTGAAGCCATGATCCAGCCCAGTTAAATGTACAACCACCCCTTGCTATACCATTTATCTTATCAAAAGCCCTCTAAACCAACCACAACTCACCTCAGCCAAGGTTCCTCTTCAGAAGCCTGACACAGAGATGCCCTTTCTGCAGTCTTACTTCCAGAATCCACATGCATCCACTACTCCCCTCCTTTTCCTTCCCTATGCTTGTGCCTTTTAAACAGACAATGAATTTTAAACTCTTTAAGGATTGTTTTTTAAATAACCCCGATGCTGTCAAACACTCTCAGACATGTTGGCAATATGGAAAAGAATGTTACAGACAAGACAGATAGCATCAGAAAAAAAGGAATAATTTTTTTAATGCTATTTGTCCCCTACTTGATCTCATATGTGCACATTTCCACTGCACTGTTTCCTCCCTTCTGAAGTCCGAGCAAACCCAGAGAGAGCAGACAGCTCTTGGAAATTGTAAGTGCTTCTTACATATTTCACTTGAACGTTGCCCTCAGAGAGCCTGTGGGAGGTATTCAGAAAAGCAATCTTTGGTTTAGTGATGCTTGTCCCCTTTAGCTTGATCTATTGCTGACACAGAAAAAGCAACTCTTCCAAGGAGTGGGATGCAGAAGCTGGTATCTCTTTTGGGCAGTGAATTTGCTTTTGGAAGAGCCATTTTCTCTCCCCTGACCATGAGAAGAGCAGGAAGAATGTTCTCTGGAGTATTTTTATGTGCATTGCCATCACTGAAGACCCTTCTTAGCTACTGCTGAAGATGACTCCTCACTTAAATTTCTAGCCATATTCTCCTACACCTCCCTACCTAAATCCATCACTCAGCTGTTGCTCTCTAAATATAGCATGCTAACAACTATGAAAGGTGTCTCTAAATATATTTAGTTTACCTAAATGATACTTACTCATCAGTGCCACGTGCAAGTCTGCTATTACTGGATAGCTTGCTACTAAGGGAAAAATAAGGAACCTTTTCATAATGCAGTTAAGTTACAGAGGAGATAGGTGAACAAAAATATAATTAACATTAGTTTATGACAGAATCTGTCACTGAAAATCTTAAATGGAGACTCTTCACTGAAGCTTAGCGGCTTTTGTAAGCAAGATGCCCACGTTGTAGAGTATTATAGTGTGCTTTTACAATTGTATAATGAACTCACTAGCCTGTAAGAGAAAGTATGTCTAAATCTACTATGAAAGTCTATTCTGTCTATTAAGTCATTAGCATCCATTCCCATAGTGCCGAGTTTCACTACAGAAATTACTCTAAAAGGAGTACAGGTTCATAGAACATGGCAGCAAGTATCAGGTATAAGCCCCTGGACAAACTGCATAAATTCCCACTTTATTCATTCCCTGTAGGATAACACATTTTCAAGCTGGATCTGAGAGTTCTCTCACAGTCATGTGTCAGTGCCAGAAAGAAGCACATTAAAGGACTGTAAAGCTAAAAATAGAAGTCCTTTAAATAAGACAGAGCTAATGAATTGCTGCAAGTATCATAAATGAGAAAGACCAGTCAGCCACTGATTTACATCACAGCACCACAAGGACTGAGAGCAGTAAGAACACAGCACACAGACCTGAAAGACAAGTGCTGTTTAGAAGTTTCTTCATTTATCCATATTATACATGTTAAAAATTATGACAAACCCCACTTATAAGCATGTAGACCTATATGTTCTGACAGTGCCTTTCTCACACACCACTCAGAACAAAGTTCCCTTACTACCCTCGATGTAAAGGTGAAATTTCATTGCTGAAAACAGCGTAAGGTGGAATTTTTCTGAGCACTTTGAGACAAACAACGAAAAGCATAATTTATTTTAATTTTTCCTCTGAAATATCCTAAGGTAGTAGATCCTCTCTCTCCTCCTCCAGTGACAACCTTCCCATGAGAACTCCTCTCTAGCTTCAGTAAAACCAGCTTACACCATGTCTTTTAGCAATAAATTTTACTTTCCAACTCACAATAGCAAGTTCTGTGCATTCACTTTCCGTAATGTCACACTTCCACCCCTATTTTCCACATTTTTCAACAGCACAATTTTTAAAAAAAAGTTCATCCATTTTTTTCCTGCCAGAAAAACCAAAAACAACTCACACAGAAATTGCCTTTAATTCTCCCTAAACAGAGGGAAGACTAAAAGAACTCTCTAGCTTGGAGTGAGTTTTTGAAAACTTCACATGGGCTACCAAAATATACTATAAATGCCATAGATAGGCTTAGAAATTTTTACTGGATAGGATATATAAAGGAACTGCTGATCTTTAAGCAGCACAAAGAATACCACAATCTGGTTATTACTCTGCTGCCAGAACCCAGCACAACACAGTCCCTCTCTATTCCTACCTCCCATTTATATCAGTACAATAAAATGAACACAGTACTTGGCAGAGGTGAACCTCTGGAGAAAAGACAGCCTGAGCCCAAAGTTGGCAAAGGAGATATTTAGACCAAACTGTGCAAGACCACAGTTTGCTTGCCTTTGTTAAATCAGCACACGACTGCATATATCTGTCTCACAAAACCTATCAGAATAACTAAAATAATACACTTTGCTCAGAAAAGAAAATATATAGAGTAAATACTACACTTGTCTCAGGTATGGTCTTGACCCCAAACCAGTCACAGTATAGGGGGTGTTTTCAACACCTTTATAGCCATTTTATAGCCATATATTTCATGGCTAGGTAAGAAGACAGAGAGATATCCCAGTGCTCCCAAACAGACCCTGGAAAAATTGTTAGAGGTACTCATGATATTCAAGCTTTACTGCAACCAATAACTTCAGGAGTTGAGTTAACAAGGTTGAGGTTTTGTTCTGGTTTATAATGTCTCTAAATAAAAGAGGTTGCAGTCACTGAACATCCTTGGTCTTGTATCAGTAGCTGTAGAAAAAACTGGCAGATTCCAGATGCTGGGCTAATAAAAACACACATCTGGACCTGCCTTGTGAGGGAAAACTACTCTACTCTAACCGGGATGGTTTCTTCATTGTCAAGGTCTTCTTTAGCCAAGGGGCAAACACCACAATTTGTGACATGATTTTTGCTTTCTCTTTTTCTTTGTAAACACATGACATGAACAGACCCGAGCTTCATCTGCAGAGAGCTCAGCTGCAGCTGTTACTTACACACCATACTAAGGCATAATTTCACTTGTGCAAGAAGGGGTAAGGGGAGGTGTGTGCTACAGCTATTGAAGAAGGGCAGCACACGTCATTCAGAGAAGCAACAAGAGCACAAACGTTGTGATTTTAGTCCCTGCCAAGGCTGGATGTTCCTGTTTCCAGAAGGCAAGTATGAACACCTGCAAGGGTAGCAAACATCACACTGAAAAAGCTTCCTGCACCATGTGGCTCAGCTGCCCAGTGCCATGTGCTCTAAACTAGTTTGGATAGAGCAAAGACGTTGGGGGAAGATATTGCTGCCTCTGCTTGTGATAAATAAAATAACATTCAGGACTCTTGTCTTCAGGTAGCATTTTTCCAGGCACCTACTGAAAGAAAATAATAGTACCAAGTTTAAAAAAAGAAACAACAAATAAAACCCCAAACAAACAAAAATCACTGAGTGTTACCTTGTAATTTCTCTACAATCATAAAATTTCCAGGAGCAAATCATAGTTTTTTGCTAGAACACAGGCTAAACTGAAGGGAAAAAAACCTGTGTTTATCTAGACCATTTCATTTGTTATTCCTCCCAAATTACCTGAAGTAATTACCCTGAAGTAATGCCAGCCTGGGCACACCACACCCTCTGCCACCATCCCAATCTTACCCTGATCAGCCAGGAGGCTGCCAGCTATCAAGGCAAGAGAGGACAGAGCTTAGTTTCTATACTGAAAGAAAGCATACATGCATACATATACACATATGATGATCAACAATTGCGAGTTTGAATTTACAAGCAAGGGCTGAAGAGCCTGGGAAAGCACACATACAACAGAAATGGGGGGTTTTTTACAGTCACTGTCTGTAGAGTCACAGACACCCATATTTTAGATTAAAATAGCCAACTATAGGGAAAAAAAATCCCTATAGAATTTGTGGAAACATCAATGGCTTACTAGTTGTCACCCTGCACCTAACAGGTCGTAAAACAAATCAAAAAATATGAGAGAGAAATTCTTCTATTTTCCAGATTCTTAGCTGACTTTTGACAGAATTTAATTCACAAATATATATATGTGTGTGTGTGTGTGTGTGTGTGTGTGTGTATGTTTTTCATCTACTTCTCATAGGCAGGCAGCTCTTTTTGTTTGCAAGCACAAAAACATCAGAATAGAAAACTAAAACTTTTCTAGAAACCAGAAAGCTCAGTAAAGGAATTCAATGCCCAGATTTCAATCACCAATTTAAAAAGCTGCACATTATAGAAGACAACTGCTCCTTCCAAACCACAGATAGGATGCTCTCCTGTACTTCTGCACCCAAATTCTTGTCACATATCCCATGCTCTGCACTTTGAAAATGTAACAGGCATAAGTACAAATTGAAACTTGTTCAGAGCTAGGAATTATTTGTCTTCCAATGCACTTTCATGTAGTTTCAGTTAAGAATAAGTTCCAGGATACACTATTAAAATTGTTATCTAAATTAAAACCTTCCTGGAAATTGCTGTGGAACTGTTTCTCTTTTTCTCCTCTTGCATCCAATAACATTTTAGAATATTTATTCTTAAATAATAATTATAACAAACAGTAATAATCCTGTCAAAGTTTAAAAACAAAACTAGCATAAAGTAGTTTTATGAAACCAAGCTGGGAAGTTGTAAAACCAGCTTTAGTATCTTCCTATACATTTTTTGAGTGTTTCAAGCCAGCTGACTATTCATATTCTGGTTCGGCCACCCACGTTTTCTGCAAGTTCTCCCTTTCAGTTTTAATGTTTCAATACAAAATACCCAAGAATAGACGCAAAATGTTTACCAGAAGAAGTTATAAGCAGCGTAAATATCACTACAATTCTAAATTTTCAATCAAATGAAAAAAATCATAATGGAAAGGTGTTATTCTACCCACAGGCAAAGCTATAGATGAGCAAGCTTAGCTAGCTCTTTTTTTTTGTGGCACTGCTGAAATGGGACCCTGGGATACTCCAGCTGCTGACAGGCATTTTTTATTGTTTTCTAAAAAGATATTCATGTGCATGGATGGACAAGAACAAGCCATGTCAGACTCTGTACACTGAAAAACAATCTAGTTAAAAAAGCGGGAAGCAATGTTTTGCCATGTTACACACTATGGCCTTATTTTCACTTTGCAAATGGAATACTGCCCTTCTTCAGAAGATACAACAGCACACAGATTTTTTTTTTTTATTATCTCACTCCCTCAAACTCTCTCCCTCTGAAAAAAATCTTTTTGCTTATGTTTTCAAGTACCACTCACCATTATTAATGGCTCAGAGCTAACCAAAGAGATACATCAGCAAATATTGCTGTTCCCACTATTGGGAAAGTCCATCCTCTGTTACATTCTGCAGAGTCTATCAAAAATTCACATTTCCTTCAGCAAGTAGTTTATAAAAGACAAAAAAGTGCAATTACATATCTCATGTCATGTCAAAGGAATTGACCTTCAGTCCCTACATCACTGCTGCTGCAAAGGACCCTACTTCCTTACAATTCTAGAGAGCTGCTTTCTCAGGTCTCTCAGTGAAGCCTCTAGAGGCTAATTATCTCAACTACATGTTTGTCAATACAGCTTTTAAAACTCTACACAATGCATCAGGTTCACAGAAGGAGAACTGTAATCGTTGGTGGTCACTGCAGAGCACAGCAGAAGCCTGTTGAAGCTTTAATACACTAAGCCTTTATTCTAGGAAAAGTTCATGCTCCTGAATTTGAGAGCTGGAGCCCCACTCTGTGAAGGCTGGAAACCATCCAGCAGTGGGATAGGAATAAAGCTGATGATTTTTTTTTTTCCCCAGCACTTTGTTAAGTGAACTCTATTCCAGTTTGTAAAATTACTGTGCTCAATCTTTATAAAGAAAGGTTCTGTATTGTTGATTTGTTATGGTTCAGCACTTTAGCTCAGATGAGAAATAATACACAAGCACAGTAAACAACTGCACTTTAGCTCTGCCAGACACTTACGAGCTACAGCTCATCAATACAGAAAACAAACAAACAAACCAACAAGAAAAACACAAACACAAAAAAAACCCCACCCCTAACTATTTGGCTCTAGAGAAGACTTTTGTTCACAGATTAAGTATTTAAAACTTGAAGGACAAAAATAATTCCCAGACCCAACAACAACACACATCTGTATTTGTGTATATGCACATAAATATATAAAAGTAATCCTGAGATACTTATTAATCTCTGAAGAACCTGGGTTTTATCCCCAAAAACCCACATAAAAATTGGAACCTTTTTTCTCCATCTGAAATGGAAATGCACCAGAAGTCACACAAAACACAAGTTACAAACAATAGCCAAGTTTCAGTCAGAAATGCATATTGGCTTCCTCTGGTAATGCCACCAGCCTTTACAGAGAAACCATTCTTTGGATTCATTGTTTTCTTTCTCATCTAGCATTTTCTGTCTCTGCATCTCACTGCTTTAATATATTAGGAAGTTCCCTAACTCCTTTATCTTGAGTCTATTATCCACCTCATATGCAATTTTATTTCACATGAGGTCTGTGGAAAATCATAGCACAACAGCTGGGCTGGCTGTTGTTTCTACATCAAAGCCAACTCCATAGCTTTAGTCCATCCCTTGAAGGAGGCAATAAGCACCAAACTCACCTTGTATATAGCATCTGCCCAGATGAAAGAAAACCTTATGACAAGGGTAATTCAGAAATCAGCTGGAAATCTGTAACCTTGTACAAAATACTAGTAGTTTTGCAGACTTCCTCTACAAACCTCAAATGAATGGTTTGAATAGATTTTCAGGAAAAAAGAAAACACCTTGAAGATTTCACAAATTCAGCTTTGCAGAGCAGTGATTTCTTTGGTGTAATAGCTACCTACTTAGAACAGGAATGGCTACAAGACTAAGAAATGCCAGTTTCCACTTCATCATTTTCATATATTGCCTATTACTGCTTTCTAGTATCCCATTAAAGGGGTTTCAGTCCAAAACATTGATATATGTACTCTACAGGGCTCAGGAGAATATCAGTAGTGATATACACACTAGTATGGTGACACTTTAATTCAAAATAGAATTATGTACAGCATTTGTTTTCTGAGCACAGCATCCACTCAGCATTAATTTCCCAGTTACCAAGATGGAGAGAAAAAAAAAAAAACAAAATAAACAAACAAGCCCACCACTGTCATCATTAGACTATAATTAATTTTTTTTTTTTTTTTTTTTCTCCCCCACAACTTTTTCCCCTAATGGTTAAATTAGGAGCAAGGTAACAATTTCCATATACTACTATCAAACTATGAAACCACTGAAAGACACTTCACCAGGAAACAGCGTACAAAAAAGCTCTGAAAAAATATGAGAAGTCTGATAAGTAAGATACCTAAAATTTTCATTTAGCCTCATTGTATATTTTAATACATTTAAAATAGAGCTAATCTAGAGTGTGTCATATACAAAACACTTTGCAAAACCTAAAAGATTATCAACCCAAACAACTTAGAGCAGTTTTATTTGACAAAGCACTTTCATCACATCAACTGAGTGCTCCCCCACATTACCTCTGCATTGCCTACACCTTTATGAAGTTGGAAATACCATCTCTAAATGGCACCAACTCACTGAAGTCTAATGAGGTGCTCTAGTGACCACATCCAGCTGTATTACAGCTCAGATCACTGAAGACACAAGGGACTGAAGGAGGTGATACAAGATTATTTTACTGATGCGCCACCACGCCTGGACCCTCTCTTCACCCCATCTCGGTGGAAGTGCCAGCAGTTCCCACAATCCATCCCAATGGATATCCCCACTGCCCCAGCCAGAAGGGGGTTCTCTGTTTCTGTCCAGCTGCTGATCATTGGGTTTTTGAAGCTACAAAGAAGGGCTACACACCATTGCTGTCCACCACTGCAATAAAGCCAGAGATTACAGTGCTCTCGTGCCGTTCACAGCCCCAAAATCACTTGTTCAGCATTCCTGAAGCAATTTAACTGTAATAGTTACTTGAAGAAGTTTTTATTTTTAATTAATAGCAAAAATATGCTAAAAACTCTTGGACGTCTTCTTTCTAAAATGGAAGACACGTATTGTCACGATCTAAAGATTATATTATGATGTTATTATATTAACCCGCATGACCAGAATAATAAATACCGTACTGCCAAGTCCACTACTAAGCAACATTCCTAAGCACCACACCCACAGGTCTTTGAAATACCTCCAGAGATGATGACTACAGGCATTTTTTATTATATAGTTTCACTAAACTGAGAAATCAAACTTCTCTGGTACCATGAACACACACAGACTTTTCATTAAATGCTATTTCTCTTACAATAAACAATTTTTTATTTTCTCTTTTTCTTTTTATTAAGTATTTGATATCAGGTGCTAAAATTATTTCTTTCTATTTAGGGTATATGATATCTCTTTTTTGTTTCTGAAACAATACAGCCAGCTCCTGAAATTCAGAAACAGTTTTCTCATCTGAGAACCTGAGAATCCTACAGACTCCAGCTAAGATGGTTAACAAGCAGAAATGTATCCAGATCTTCTTAGAAACCAAAGATTTCTTTTTCTACAAAGAGATTTTTAAAAGTATATGCATAAACACACATGAGAAATGCACTGACTTTTTTATGACCCTCCAATTAACTTTTTGCCTTTTCCTCCAAGCCCAAATTAATCCTTAATATGAAGTGACATTTACATTTTCTGCATCTTAATTTTGAGTATGCAAAAGGCTAGCAAAAAACCTCACAAATAAACATAACTGCTGTCTTGGTTTGCAATGCAAGATATAACCAAATGTATGTATTCTATTGCCATCTCTTAAAACCAGTTGGGGAGGTGTTCTCTTTATCTCTTCTATGACCCATTCCTCATGACTAGGGGGTGGGGGGGAAGGGGGCAGGTGCCTTCTGATAATGGCCCAGCTGTTAAAACCAGGTGGGGCAGTGTTTCTTATCTCTT
>WEIU01010520.1:265209-279222 GCA_013389925.1 Aegithalos caudatus | reverse complement strand
AAAAAAAAAAAAAAAAAAAAAAAAAAGCAACAGTAAGAATAAAAGTGCATATATCAATGGAGAGAAACCAGGAATCATGTTTCACAGGCAACAGAAGATGGGAATCCTATTTTAAACAAGAACTCAGGAGCCAGAAGTACCTCACATTAAACACGGGAATTGAAAACAAAACCCATTAGAAGCAATCCAGCCTTCACTGAAACATATACACATCATCATTACCAATAATAATTTGGCTCTTCATGTGTAATCACTGCATGCTAGCCTCACTTTATATTCATAAGGGCCATTAACGTCAAGAGGAATTGTGCACATGGGCACCACGTTGCCCCTTCTGCTGCTCCTCAGTCTGCAGTCTGCTGTGCAGAGAAAACCACCTCTGCTTCCAACTTCTTCCCTCTCATCCAACTCAGGNCCCCCCACCTCCGTTTTTTTTTTTTTTTTTTTTTTTTTTTTTTTTTTTTTTTTTTTTTTTTTTTTTTTTAATACTCCAATAATTTTGTACTATTAAGAACACCAGAAAGCTAAGTTGTATCAACCATCTGTTCACATAATGCTGAATTCAAGACAGCACATACTGGAGCACTGCAAGGACAGAATCCATCATAATCCCTGCCTCAGATTCTGATGAATGATTTCATAGACTACCACCATCTAAAAACAGCCACAAAGATTAAGGATACAAAAAATAAATCTAAAAAAAACCCACAACCCCCACCCAAAAAAGAAAAACCCACAAAAAAATCCCAAAATAAACAAACAAAAAAATACACCAAAAAAACCTCCCAAAACAAATGAATCAAAAAACTCAAATCAAAACTAAACCAGAACAAATTTAAAACCTACCCAAGCATTAATCCACCATATTTCATTTAAGAAGTCCCTCTTTCTATTCCCCCCAACAGATACAGGACCAGGGGAAGCAGCATAATCTGCCTCTCCAGGATTTCGACAATATCCTCACAGGATGAAATTTTCACACAGAAAGTACAACAATCAATCAGAGATGTGGGAAAGGCTCAGAACACACAGCATTAAATCACTCTCATGAACACGCCAGTTACAATGTTCATCAGCTGCATGGGCATTATAACCCTCAATTCTCTGAGACACAGAAATAGGGGAGTCTCACTGAAGTCTACTACATACAAGTTTGAGCAGAATGTTGAAATACAAATACTGTTACTTTGCCCTTAATAGCTCAGATGAGCCACAAAACTATAGCTTCTTTCATATAAAACCTAAGCCACCAGGAAACTTCCAGGAACATAACTGAAACACTGAAGGAATTCATTTAACAAATGAATTTACAAAACTGTCCGGAATGAATAGAAAATAAATTATTCAATTGGACCGATGCTTTATTTTTGAGTATACCTTATCTTCTTCTTTTCTAAGTAGAGAACAGCAAGTCAGTCACAGTCAAGCCACAAAGTACAATATTTTCATATCAGAATAACACAGGCAGAGATATTTCTTAGGGTGGACTTATTTCACCCTTCTGCTTCACGCTAAAGCTACGGCAAACTCAAATCTCTCACTACAGCTACCAAATCTAAAGTAAGAGCTCACACAGAAACCTACAGATTTGTAAATTCCAAATGGTTTTGCATTAAATAAAAGATCAGTAGAAAATGTTTGCACATATCTAGTATTTGTTTCTCAGGTTTATTTAAAAATCCTGCATTGGGCAATTCTTGCATACATTTATAACATATTGTCAGTCCGTCATGCACTTCCTACATTCATCTTACAGAACCCCAGCTTGCTATGCACATCATCTCAAGACACTTATTTATGTTTTCCATTCCACAGTAATTTCCAATTTTGCTATCTTCCTTGCAATGATTTAAACAACATACTTTTAGACAAGGACAGAATAGTCCTCCAGAAACCTTGCTTGTCAATGCCCATTATTTTACTATATTATATAGCTAAGTAATATTTTAATACTTAATCATATATTTTATTACTATATCAAGTATTATGTGGGATAAATATAAGTTCTATATCTTGCAGGACTATGGCTTAGTCTTCTATTACATTAGCTCTTATTTTCATAACATACTTTAATTAGCAAGTCATTTACTTAGGTCATGAGAATTCAGCAGGAAGTCACCAAGCACTTCCATCTTGTTAAACAAGATTCCATCCCCAGCTGGAGAAAAGGGAAGGGCACAAACAGCTAGAGGGAACAAGTCTTCTACATGCACAAGAACAACCTTTCACTGCAAGAGAAGATTGGTTCCTGGTTTGACATCTGTCCCCAAACCTTTGCAGAATTTCCACATCACTGAACATATTTAACTTGTCTGCAGTTTCCATCTCATTTTACTGGGAAAAAAACGTACTGCCCACAAAAATGAAAGAAAGGGGAGACAACAGGTGTACAGAAAAGTACCACCATCACCACCCAGCCTCTAGGGAACAGACAAATCCCACTGGAACTGAAGTGGCCTGAGAATCTGCACACTAAACACACCATGCTAGCCCACCCTCCAGCACAGCATCCTGCTCTCAGAGGTCTGGAACTTAAATATGTCTAAGGGCATCTTTGTTACTGTAAGTTTCAAGCTCCTATCCCTTCACAGGTTATTGAATGATAGACAAGACTGACTGACTAATAATCAAGATATAATTGGATTTGGAAAAATCCATATGCTAAAGCCCTTAGAGCTTTAGCAGTACATAGCCCCACTCTGCTGCAAAAAAACAAACAAAACAAAACAAAACAAAACAAAACAAAACAAAACAAAAACAAAAAAAGAAAAAAAAAAAAAAAAAAAAAAAAAAAAAAAAAAAAAAAAAAAAAAAAAAAAAAAAAAAAAAACCAAAAAAAAAAACAAAAAAAAACCTGTCCCACTTACGCAAAAAAGTACACCACAATGACAAGTTAAATGATGTATGTTTATTTTTAATTTGGCTTAAAAGGAAATCGCCACCACTAAGGAAAACTATTAGGTATTACAGCAAAAAATCCAAAACACTACTTTATGAATTAAAAATGATGTTTTGATCAGTTATTTCAGCAGACAAAATTACTCTTCACTTCCTCTAGAGATGAGACAGCCTTTACAATTTTTCAGCTTCTCCTTCACATCAGTGTGTGGGTTACTATGGAACAGCAAACACCATCATGGACAGATCACACACTTTCACCCAGCACCAGTGAAAGTGTCCCTGCTTTAGTGATAAATCATGTCTGAAACCATTTTAAAATATAAGACTGAAGAGCTCCAAAAACTTCTATAGTTTTAATGCAGCTTTCACAAAGACAGATCACCACTCATTCTTCACTGGCAAAACTGTGACCTCAGAAAATACCCAACAAAAAGCTATTTTTAAGTATTATTTTTAGGAAGCTAATTTTTGAACTCCCTTTGTGATACAGTCTTTAACACAGAACAAGTCACTGTACAAATCTATGGAAATACATCTCTAAAAACACTCAGTGTTACAGATTAGATGACTTAGTCATTGTAAAATACTACCAGAAAGATATTTCATAAAAATACCATCTCTATAAAAACTCCATGAAAATATATTACGAAGCATTGATATTTATGACATTATTTATAATAAAAACAATGTTATTCTTTTATAGCAAAATATTATTCATTAAATCACTCTCTTTGACTTCTGAATTTAATATCCATAGTATACCTTTTTGTGGAACAACAAAATTGTGATGGACACATGTTTCTACACTGAAAACATTTTGACAGTTTCAGATTACTACTTTCCCTCCTCAATAACCCATTAAGTGTTTGTTTTCTAATCACTTTTTGTAACCCTCTCCTTATACAAAATAATGTGATAAACCGTAACTCACACCTAGGATTAGAGCACTGAAGGAAGTGTAATAGCTATGTATTGCAATCGCTGCTCTTTGAAAAAGAAAATGAGGATTAAACACATTAAATGGAAGCTCACACATCAGAGAATAATCACAGCCAAAGAAGGTGAGAGATTCATGAGAAAGGCTCAGGATTTTGAAAACATTATAGAAATCAGTTGTCTAGATATTGATACGCTTCCACTTAGAATCACTTTGAAAGAATGAAAATTACACAGGAATACTGGCTGGAACTGAGTACTAATCCCCGTTCCTTTGTAACTTTCCTCAAATATCAATATATTAAATAAATAAACAACCATACCCAAATNATAAAAAAAAAACAAAACCACAAACTCAAAAAAAAAAAAAAAAAAAAGGAGTGAGCTCTGCTTAGCACTCTGCCCTGGCCTAGCCCCAGCACCACCAGGGATGATGAATCCTCTTCTGCAGGGCAACCACCCTCCCTGCCCAGGCCAGTCCTTGGGAGACACCTGGCTGATCCTGCAGTGTTCTGCCTTTGCTTTAGGGATGGCAAACTTCCTTCCAGATAAAAATATACACAAAAGTGCAAACAGATACAGACTCAACTTTTGAGCAACCTGGTCTAGTGGGAGGTGTCCCTGCCCTGGAAGGGGGTGGTTGGAACTGGATGATTTTTAAGGTTCTTTCCACCCCAAACCAGTCTGTGATTCAAGTCAGAAAAAGTCTGCCCATCCGTCTTCCTCTTGCTTCAGCTATATGGCTAAAAGCCATTTCTATTTCAGAATTGCAAAGCAACTGGTTTGGTGTATGAAAAGAGGATCTGCATGGTAAGAAAATAATACATCTGAAACTTTGACCTTATTAGTATTTCCATAAAACAAAGCCACAATTCTTTTAAAGACTAATTAAGGGGAAACGAAAGGATAAAAATAAATACTTGTTTAGGGGAGTTATAAAGGGTTAGAAGTGAAACAAGGTTTCTGCCTGGAGGAAACAGCGAGGGATAACTTCAGAAACCAAACCCTTTAGTGACACTATGACTTCATTTTTAAGGAAACGTGTTAGTATTGTGCTCAGAGAAGTAACAGCATAGTTTGAGCTAGAAATTCAAGCACTGCAATCACTCAGTGACTTATGATTCAGCTAACCCCATTCAATTCAACAATGATGATAATAAACCCATTATGAAGCATGCTAATGGCAAAATTGTAGTGTGGATTAGGAGAAAAGCACAATATTTTATCTTTGTCATCTGTATTCAGGTCTCTGAAAGAAAGCTAGTGAATCTACAAAAATAACAGTACTTATGTAATCAGTAAGTATTTCTGTTTCAGGTTTACTGAGGACAGGTGGCTTTTAGAACTGAGCTTCAGAATTCTTCGCAGGGATTCTCAGTTTTATTAAGTAAAAGTTTGAAACAGTCTCTTAGTAATATATAAAGCTTTCAAGTGAAGCAGCATATATATAACTTAGCACTTTTTGTAGCTTTAATGGCATGGGTTACATTAACCAATAATGTAAACGTGATCCATTAAACACAATCCAGCTCCTTAAAGGTTTAGCTACCAAGCAACTTTTCTTTTGGTGCATTGTACATTGTACCAAAATGAGGCTCCTTGCCCAGGGAAGAGTCACGACACAAATGAGAAGTTAGTACTATGCAGCAATCAAAAGAAATTATAAAATGATTGAGTAATTGTCACCCTCACATATAAGACTGTAAAGTGAGAGAGGATGCTATTATTTTAAAATGTATGTTACTTGGAAATATAGCAGCTCATCCAAGTTACACAGCCATGTAATAAATTGTGAAAGCAGAAAATTTAATCAAAATTCTGACTAAAGGAGTAGATACTGGATTATGTTTCTCACAGCAGTTGTAAAATAGAGATGGCAGATACCTTCATCTCTGTCCCAGAAAGCTAGTTATGCATGATATAATCTATCATATCCAAATAACAGCAATGCTTTTTAAACATCTGTTTTATTCTAGCATGATGTTGTAAAAGACAAAAAACTCAATCTGCAAAGCAATGCAGGTGTATGTATATCTATGTCCACTCTGTGTCTCAGAATTAACCAGATTTTATCCTAAAGTAGCTATGCAGAACCTCATCTACTTGTTTCTTTAAACATCTTCATGTCTTCCACTACAAAAATACCTCATAGCACTTCATCTGCTGAAAGCATAGACACACACTCAAGCCCCCTAAAAAAAACCCAAAAAATCCAACTAAACAAAAACACCCCACACACAAAATCAAACAAAAACCCTCCAACAAAATAAACCAAAACAAACAAAATAAAACAAACAAAAACACATCAAGCACAACCAAGCAACAACAAAAAAAAAACAACAACAAAACAAACCACCACAACCAACAAAAAAACCAACAAAACAAAACAAAACAAACAAACAAACAAAACAAAACCAAAAAAAAAAAAAAAAAAAAAAACACCAAAAAAAAAAAAAAAAAAAAAAAAAAAAAAAAAAAAAAAAAAAAAAAAAAAAAAAAAAAAAAAAAAAAAAAAAAAAAAAAAAAAAAAAAAAAACACCCACCAAACCAAACAGCCAATATTTTGTGACCAGGTAAAATGAGCATCGAGAATTTCTTTCCAGTAACCAGGTTGAAATGTCCTTTCCTAATCTGGGCTTCAGTTTTAACATTTTGTTCTCTCAGTTGGATTCATCTGTCAAATCCTTATGCTTCTGGGCACAGCTGAAGGGCACTATCCTGCATGACAATGGAGACCATGTCCTCTCAGACTATTCTTACAAGATACAATATTTCACCAACATTTATACATACCTTTGCTCTGGCACAAAGATCATAAGCAACCTAAACTTCAACCTAAATTTAAGCCTACAAAATACCTTCTTAATAGGAACTGTCCTTGCACTGACCACCTTTATCATTGCCACAGATATTCTCCTGCAAGTAATTTTTTTTGTTTTGTTGATTGTGTTTGTTTTTGGTTTTGTTTTTTTTTTAATTAAATAGGTCAGGCTTTTGAAGAGGCTCTAGCAAACAGGAAGAGCCTTCTTCCTTTGTTCAGAATAAGAAAGTCTTATTCTTCCTTTGTTCAGAGAAACAGTATTTTGCCTCAATCCCTTGTCAAAATTTGCCATCTCCAGCATTCTCAAATGGAAATCCCAAGGCCCTCAGAAGTACACTGCCATGGATTGTCTGTTTTAGAGAAGACCTTTGATACCTGCATTACATTTTTTCTGTAAATAATTATTACTTAACTTTTTTTTCTACAAATTCACAAGATATATTTTAACATGGTTTTCAGAAATAAAAAAATACAAAAATGCAGCAAAGTACGTGTAAATACAAAGTAATTTTTCAAATGTTTTTGTCCAGAAGATAGTTCTTCCACCCCAGCATGTTTCACTGCTCTCCAAAGTACAAACAAAAAAGAACAGGAACAAAGGTACTGGAATATTTTTTATTACATGGTATTTGTACTGGTTTTCCTCACTTCTGCAGCATTATGTGACAGACCAAACCAATTATTTGTCACCAAGAACCAGAGCTAAGATCATTTGTGAAACTGGCACTTAAAGGAGGAGGGGAAAGGCTAAAGCAGCTTTCAAACCTTTATACTATTGTTTAGTGGTTGGATAAAGAAAACTTGCTACTGAATCACAGCCCACCTTTCAGATAATTTGGAATAAATTTGATGGTTTCCCTTCAAGAAATTGTTACAGCCTCATATTCATTTCCTACCTCCTTTTGTTACCAAATTATCCTTCAGTTTCTTCTCATCTAGAGCAACCTCCTTTCTTTTGGGAGCTCTGCATCCCTGAAGTTCCTTTCACTATTTCCCACTCCTTTTTCTCTTGTCCTCTGTTTTAGCTTCTGCTCACCACAGCCAAGCAGGGCACAGCCTCACCCTAGGGGCACCCCGTACCCCACGTGTGGAGGCACCCCCAGTGCAGCCCTTGGCAGCTGGGTACAGGGGCAGGGGGGTCTGGGGGCCACACAGCTCCTCAGGGACTGAAGGGGCTCCTGGAAGGCAGCAGCTCCCAGCTCCTGCCCCTGCCTGGTCACTGATGCCTCTCCTGGCTGTGCAAGATGAGGCCTCATAGACCCAGCTAGAAGAGCCATTCTGTAGCTCAGAGGATGACATTAAAGTAGCGGCCACTTTTAGTTAAGCATATAACTGTGTAATTTTTCATTTTAGTTAAAATGGGAATTTGCATTATGTCTTCCATGTTCAGCTGTATTTCACCATACTTAAAAAGTATTAGTGTGGATGTCAGAGTGCAGGACAGAGAAACAGGCACACCTTCTGTCAGTTTTTGATTGAGAAATACAGTAGAATGGACCTTCATTAATTCAGATCCTACATGTAAGACCAACATTGAATTATTAAATTATGGTGAACAAGTTCCAGAACAAACAGCATAAACAGATTCTTAACTGCCAAGTATATTTTTCTCATTTATGCTGACAGCTGTAACACAACTATAATTATTTACTACACCCAGTAAATTACAACATTTTTAAAAAAACCCTTCATCATCATATCAATCATTGAACTTCTGCTGAGTAATGCTGAAACCTGTTTTTCCATTGTTTTTCTTCATTTTCTCACTTATAAGTGAGAAAATTAACAGAGCTGTTCTGGCATATATATATATGTCTGTACATATATAAAATGCAATGGCATAGTGGAAAAAAAATAATTTGTACCAATTTTCTCAGAAGAAATTTTTCTTCAAAAAATACGAAACTCTTCATGCTGTGCTTTTTCCATAAGATGGCATGGTTTAGAGGAGAAGATGACATATACTGGGATGCTAAGAAGATTGTTGTTAGCCTGAGTATAAAATTTATGCCTATTTATACCCTGAGGCCTTTGAGTGAAGTCTCAGATGGGAAAAGAGCAGAGTTGTACTTAGGAATAAGCAACCTTTCACTAGTATTTCAAAGTATTTGGAATTTTCATTTGATGGCAACACTTCACTATCACTCAGAAAAAAAAAAATGTAAAATAACTTGAATTGTTTCTGCACTTTCAATATAACAGTAAATAAAGATATAAACCCACACGTGGCTTGGATCAGGATAGTGCATTTGGAAGAAGGGTTCCAAGCTGGTGGGAAACCACTAACCTAGTCTACTTAGAGCTGGAGAAAGGTCATCTTCTTCTTTGCAATCCAGGCTGAAATAAACCAATGGAATCAGTAAAACTCAACCATGCACTTTATGAAGAATAACAGTTGTGTGCTTGCATGTATTTTGGGATAAATGGTTAGTTAAGGAATGGCACCTTGTAGACCAAACCCATTTAAAAGATCTGTTCTGCTCAGGCAATGATGACCAAAATATCTATAGAATTGAAGAAAGATATAGAGATCACTTTTCAGGCATTTCAAAAGCTAATGTCAATGAGCTTAGTGGGGATTTTTATGACCTTCTGAGAAGCCAGAATTGATTCTGGTGGAGGGGACAGACTCACAGTTGAAACATCATGTTTCTTCTTCAAGTGGTGCTAGAAAATAGGTCTATGCAAGTCTTAACATGCTCAAATGACAATGAAAACTACACTATTTAATTATATTTCTCTGTTACCCTCTAGCCCAGACCACAACCATGTAATTTTTATGAAGCACATATATAAGACACAGTGCTCTAGCAGAGCAAACCAATACTACATCAGGTTATATAAAACTATTGCTACTGTCTTCAGCATTAACTAGAATGAACAGACTAGAGAGGGGGGCCTTTCAAAAGCAATGCTGCACTTTGGATGGAAGAGAAAGACCAAACTAAGTCACTAATAGTGAAGTTACAAGGGACCCAGACTAGTGTAACAATGCTGCCTTCTGCTTAAAAGCAAAAAATATAGGAAACAGATGTTTCCTATTCCCTGGAAATGTTGGCATATTTAAAAAAAACAAAAACAAAAACAAAAAACCCGATAAACAAACAAACAAACAAACAAAAAACACAAACAAAAAAACCCCCACAAATAAAACAAATAAAGCCCTTTTCCCCCTCCTAAGCTGCCAGACAGAGAGCTGGCAGGCGCCAGGCAGCAACAGTGAAATGAGATGAAATAAGAAATGAAATGAGAACTGGAAAAAGCTCCTGCATGCATCTATTTCCTCAAGACAGGATCAGCTCTGCCTGTATCACTCTGACAATGGTCTAACATGTTCTCAAGGAGGAAATGTCACCCGGAAATGTAACAGAGTACATGTACTCCATCACTCAGCTTGCTCACAGAAATGCAGAGGAACATCTGACCTATCAGAACTCTGCAAATCTTAAAAATTCACAAGTAACTGGGTGACACTAGAGGGAAGTTTTCTAGCTGCACTCTGCTTTGTGTCACCTAACCCAGGTTTCCCTGCCATCCCTACTGGGGTTTAAGAGAGGAAAACATCTACTGCATCAAATTTTCTTCTGAAACCCAGTGATAGACTGACTTGTTTTAGTGTGATTTGTTCTAGGTCAAACTGTTTTCTTCCACAAATCTTCAATTAGCGTAACTATTTTCTACCATTTTTTTTGTCAAAGAAAGTCAAGTCTTCAGCTTGCACTCCTCCTGAAAAGGTGAAAACAAAAACCAAAACAAAACAAAAAAGAACAGGAAGGGGAGAAGCAGGGTGAAATTCATTCCTTTGCACGCTTTCCTTGGCCTTTACCAGTCTTCTGGGACTTAGTAAAATGAGAAATTCCAAAAAGCTGTATTATCCCCCAAAGTAAATCCTTCTCCTACACAGGCAGCCACCACACATGCACCATCCCAAGTGCCTGTCTCAGCTGTCAGCCACTGCATACAATTTGGTATTTGAAGTTACCTACAGCTGTTAAGGCAAGTATGGCTAGCAGTGACCTGGAAAATACTTTGAGTTAATACTCTCTGCAGATGAGCTGACTGACTTTGTGTCACCTTCTGTAAACTACCTCCTTTTCTTCCCTTTATGATCTATGCCATTATATACTTTGGTACGTTCCTTTGTCATACACCCCAAAATGATCCATTACTGAGGCATATCATATGCAGTGCACCTTTTCTCACATCCATTCTACTTCCTCTTTTTCTGCATAAAAAAAGCTGTGCTTGTACCACTTTCTGATGGGTTTTTAACTTTAGGCATTTTAAGAAGCTTTAAAAGGAAGCCACGATACTGCCAGAAGCAGTAATGACTTCTTCACTTGCACAGAGTACACTATTTTATTTAACACCCACTGGGGTATTTGAAGGTTTTGGGAGAAGAGGACCCAGGCATCATGGTACAAATGTAATGCATTTGTCTTATGAAGGTCAGCAATCCTTTCCACATTACTGAAAAATACCGCAGACAGTACGTAATCATAAGCTTTGTTACACAGCATTTCCCAATTGCTGTAATATTCTATTGTCTCCGCCAAGATGAATAAGAAAAACCAATATCCCCATCTCCTACAGATAAATTTTAAAAAAAGGTTTTAGGCAGTACATATAATTGCTCACCTTTGTGTTCTGAAGTCCACTGAAAGATTTTACCATTTGCAGTGCTTTTACAGCTTAATGTTTGGAGAAGAAAAATGAATTAATGTTCAGAAGATTCCTGAAAAGACCCCGAACCAGCACATTTCCTTCTTTTTCCAATGAAAATTCATCAAGTGTAGCATTTTTACTTGCATGCTGGCAAAAGTATTAAACTTTCAAGCTTTAAATTCTTGCTTTGGGGGATTTCTTCAGGCTTAGTGCAGCAAAAACTTAAGACTCATTTTTCCCTCTCTATTCTTTGATTTTCTGTAATCACTGTTCCAGCTTTGGGTCATTCAAAACAGCAATGTGTTTCTGAGCAAGAGCACACATTGTTTTTTTATTGTAGCTAAAAAGTAATTTAGAGATATCCAACACATTACCGAATATTGATTAAGTGCAATTTAATGAATAATTGCTTGAGAGAAGAAAACCTTGTATTTTTGAAATACAGCAGAAAGTAGTCCATTTTCACTGTTGAGGACTACAAAAAGAGCTTCAGTAGGAAATAAAGTGATGTTTAGAATTTATATGTATTCAGAAACATCTATAATAAATATTTTAGAATTACCTAAAATAACAAAAGATCCAACTACTCTGACATGTTTTTCACAGAAGTCAGTAGACAGACACACACTGTAATGCCTGCAGACTTTTTCCCCAAGAGGTTATATTTCATTGTCATCATTACCAGATGTTTCTTCTTCACAGATTCGGGGATCAAAAACCCCCCTGTGCATTTCCAGATACAAAGCAAATTTTCTTTCTGAAGCATCTTTCTCTCTGCCCGGCTCTCACACTGAAGTGAATCACTATAGCTCTCGAACTCCTGAGACTTGTAGTTGTAAGAAAAATACCACTATACTCAGGGAAACCTGGTAAACACCATAAGGGCATTCTCCTCAAGCCAGTGTTGGCCACCACAGCCGACTGCAATGATAAAAACAAAACAATCCTAAAACACTGAATCTGTTTTCTTAAATGTTAAATTTTAATCCAGTATCTTCAGAAAAAAAAATTAAAAGCACCATATCCAGGCAAATGTATAAGCAATAGAGATCCTAATTTTAGCAACAGGCACATATAAGAATAGAATGGAATTTGATAAAAATGGTTGCGGGAGTTTTTTTAATGACACAGACAATGCCTTTTCTTCTTCAAACACAGTTTATCATTCTACTTCTCAGAAGAATTTCAGTCTGCTTTCTAAGTTAAGAAGTCACTGCACTCTAGAACAGATCAGTACTAATTAGGAAAAATGGCAACAGTCATATATAAGATAATGAATAATCCATCCTATGACAAGACAGAAACTGTAATTACCTGGACCTGAGAAAGACTTCTCAGGATTAATGCATTCAGCATTTGACTTTTCCCTACCATTCTCAGAGATGCTGCAAAATGATTACAGTAATGCTGTATGTATCAGACAGGGAAAAAAAATGTAAAAGAATTTTTTAAACAGGGAATTAAGTGACAGCATCATATGATATTTCCAACACTTTCAAGTTATGTAAAGTCAGTCTCACCATTAGTTCAGGTAAAATGAGAGGTTATATTTTACTATGAATTTTCATTCAGTACATACTCATTCAGTGGCACTTCCAGACACGGTTTAATACAATGTTTCAAAACTGTGCTAATATAGGTTCAAGTGATAATTAGCCACCATGCCCACTTCAAATTACAACTGAGATGTATCTCAGTCTAAGAATACCAAGAATAGTCAAGAAAAAAAAGGGTTTGGACTAAGAATCTGTATTTAATTAAATAATATACTATACCTTCTTTCTGGAACTGCAGTTGAAGACACAGAGTTCTGTCATACAAAGGACTTCCTGTGTAGGACCAACAGTTTCCCAGCTCAAGTTGATTTCTGCATAGCCTGTGATTGCTTGCGAAATCTTGCACAAATCTGCACACAGCCTGTGAGGACAGTGTTTTCAAAAGGCTGTATGGTTTCCAGGACAAATTTCTGCAAGTGGTTTTTTAACATTTACAACTGAAGTAGCTGCACACTGCTGGGCTCATAACAAAAATAAGAGTAATGATCACTTTGAGTTTTGAGAAGGGGACTACAGTTTGTGTTCTACTTTCTAAACTAAGCAATGCTTCAAGAAATGTAATAGCATTAAAGGATAGGTCTATCCATACTGCTAACTAGGCAGTCTATTCGAGGCAGTTATTGCTTCAAAGCTGAATTTTTGTAAAGAATTCAAGTCAACAGTACACTACAGCCTTCTCATTTCTTCCTCCTGAAAGAAATAACAAGCTTCAAAAAGCCAGAGTTCTGGGCTGCTCAAAAATAGTAACCTAATAAAGGAATTCCAAATATTAAAACTCACATGAATCACAGTAAGAAAACCCATAAAGAGTACTGTTATTAACAAAGGCACCAAACATCAGGCAGAATAACAGAAAGTCATCCGCTAATGGTAAAAATGTGGGGGAAAAAGAAGGCTTGGCAACGTAAATATTTTATGGCAACTTGTTCTTATCAGCTGACCTGCCAGTCAAAACCAGATATATGAACACTTCCATGAATTAGAAACATAACAGTAAGATCAGAACTATGATAAACATGGTTCAGTACTGAAAAGTATACCAAGGTTCTCCAATCTTTCTGGGAAAAAAACAAAACAAAACAAAACAAAACAAAACAAAACAAAACAAAAAAAAAAAAAAAACAAAAAAAAACA
>WEIU01010520.1:243150-265193 GCA_013389925.1 Aegithalos caudatus | reverse complement strand
AAACAAACAAAACCAAAAACCCCCTACCAAAACCCCTCTTAAAAAGCAATTGCCCACATTTCAAGGTAAAGCAAACCAAGAACCAGATGCCATGGTCTGACAACTGCTATATAATTTTTTCTGGTTTTTGGTTTTTTTTTGTTGTTGTTGTTTTGTTTTGTTTTATTTGAATGTTTTCTCAACCACTAGTAAATGAGGCATATTTTTAGGAATCTTTATAAACATATGTATATGTACTCTCATTATTTATACAGTCAGACTATAGAAACACATTTTCCTTGTTAAAGTAGGCTGATACTGTGTTGCACAACACATTTTCTCTTGAAGTAGCACTTGTTCAGACAGCTCCCAGTCAAGCACCAGCCTGGTGCATTGTGCTCTGTATCAATCAGTATCTTCTGCACTTCTCAGATATTACTCCAACACCTCACATTCTTTGAAGGTCAATCCCCTCCCTACCACACTCAGTACACTCAGTCAGTACAGCAATGACAAACATGAAAACTTCTCCTCCTCCTACTCCAACTTTCAGACAAATCTTGAGGAAAAAGCTTTCAGGTGCATTTATTCTTTTTGTGATACACTGTAATAGAACAAGAAGAACCAATATCTTATTATAATAAGATATAGATCTGGATAAATTAGTGTTCCACACAGGTTCTAGAAAGCACAAGAAAACAATTTTCTAACATGTTTTTATACCTGAGCAAAGAATCATAGAATGGGTTGCGTTGGAAGGGAACTTGATGATCATCTACTTCCAATCACCCTGCTATGGGCAGGGAAACCTTCCACTAGAGCAGGGTCCCCAGAGCTTCATCCAACCCAGCTTTCATCACTGCCAGGGATGGGACATCCACAATTTCTTTGGACAACCTGTTCCAGTGCATCGCTGCCATCACAGCAAAGAGCTTCCTCCTAGTATCTAGTCTAAACCTATCCTCTTTCAGTTTGAAGCCATTCCCCCTTGTCCTGTCACTACATGTTATTGAAAACAGTCCCTTCTCAGCTTTCTTGCAGGCTCCCCTCAGGTCCGAGAAGGCTGAAACTAGGCCACCCCAAAGTCTTCTCTTTTCCAGGCTGAACAAACCATGGTCACACTGCTTTTGATACAGCACAGGACACGTCTGGCTTTCTGGGCTGCAAGTGCACATTGCTGGGTCATGTCCAGGCTCTCACCCACTAGCACCCCCAAGTCCTCCTCAGCAGTGCTGCTCTCCATCTGTTCCTCTTCCACCCCACATTGATACGGGGGGTTGCCCCAGCCCAGGTGCAGCACCTTGCACTTGGTCTTATCAGGGTATATAAGATTCCTATGGGCCCATTTCTCAAGCCTATCCAGGTCCCTCTGGATGGATCCCATCCTTCAGAAGCACCAACCACATCACTCAGCCTGGTATCGTCTGCAAATTTGCCAAGGGTGCACTCAATTCTCTTGTTTTTGTCATTATTGAAGGTATCAAATGACACTGGTCCCATTAAGGACCCCTGAGGGCACCATTTGTTGCTGATGTCCAACAAAGCTCTGAGCCACTGACCACAGCCCTCTGGATGCAAGCATCCAACAACTTACCCACCTAACAGTCCACTCATCAAATCCATCTCTCTCTAACTTTGGGAGAAGAATGTTGTGGGGCACCGTGCCAAAGGCTTTAGAGAAGTCCAGATAAATTATATCTGTAGCCCTTCCCCTGCCCACTGAAATACTCAGTAACACTGCCAAGCGAAAATGTTAGAGCACTTACTTCTTTAATTAAATACAAAATGATTTTGAGGCCAAATTGCATACTTTTGAGAATTTTTATTGTAGCAGGAAAGCGTGTCCCAAAGAGCTGGATCTGCTGTTATGATGCTGAAGGGCACAGGATGAAGCTGTAGGGACAAATTACAAAGGAGAATAGGTACCAGATGGCAATCATAAACTAAGGACACAGCCATCTATCCCCTCTAGCATATTTTACATGCTGACAAGTACAGACACTTACAACATTGCCAATACAATCTGTCCATCTACACTTACCTCTAAAATGAGCTGAGGTCAAATTTTTATCATCATATGTATTTCTATCAAATTTCAATTAGGTTACTTGTTGTGATGTAGTGTTGTTTTATTTTAATGACTGATTTGGCACAATTCATCATATGTACCTGACAAAAATCTTGAAATCAAGCACAAAAATAAACAATTACAGAGGAAAAATCCTAAATTAAGGATTAATAGACTAAAATATTTGACAATGAGAAAAGAAGCTACAGTGCAGTTGAGAATCATATTAACAATCAACATCAAATATATAATGCAATCAAAGTCTATAAAAGCTGTATGTTGTTCCTGGGTAGATCACATCTTCCTTTCAAGGTGCATTAGATGCACACAACAAAGACAAACACACCCTTTTTTAGCAAAACGTTAGAATGGGCTGTACCTGAGAAATCTGAAATTCTTCTAAAAACTTGTGAAGAACTTTTAGAAGCCTTTCAGCACCATTTAAGGACAAAAAGCAGGACTGTCCTATTTCCTTAAAAGAGCAGGACTGAAGAGTTAGTATTTTAATCTGCAATTAGTTATTACAGGAAAAGGTATTTCAGATAACACTATCCATCACAGATGAAACTGGAGAGCTTTCAACATTAGATGAATCCTTGAGGAGTTCAAGAGATTTCATTCATCTCCCCATGTTGGAAATGACCAGGACTAAACATACATTTTGGATTTCATATAGTTAAAAGAAAATCTGCACAGATTCTATAGGATCAGTCTAATCTATTACCACTCAATTTATTTCATCCAAACTTACATGAACTAGGGATCTGGCCTATGACTCATTTCTAGCCTCTTAGGCATCTGAGCTGAAGCAGGAGTGCTTCTTGACTGTTTAAAGACAAAGAAATTTATATTTTTTTTGAGCAGAACAAATATTTTTAAAAATTTAATCAAAAAAAAAAAAATTAATGAATCAAATAGAGCCCACTTTTTTTTTTCCTGCAAGTGAGTATGATTAAGCTTAACCACTGAAAGAGTGATTAAACATTGGAAAAGGCCCCTAGGGAAGTGTCAGAGTCACTCTCTTGAAAGCAGGTGTGTCACTTTGTGATATGGTTTAGTGGGTATGGTGGTATTTGGTCAACTGATGAACTTGGAGGTCTTCCCCAATCATAATGATTCTATGGCAGAAAACTATTTTTCTCAGTTTCAAAAGTGCAAAGAGTTATGTGAAAAGTCCTCATAGTTCCCTTATGCAACTGAGTCTGCCAAAGCAGCAGGTGACATTGAAGAAGGTACAGCACCAAAGCAACCCAGACAACCCAGCACTGCTAAGAAGCCCTAATGATCTGCAAATGCACTCCAAGTATTGGCATGCAAATTAGACATCCTGAACAATCTTCTCTGCTTCCATATTTGGTACATTTATTACAACCTGAAAAAAAATCTTTAGAAAGTAGGCCAGGTTTTTACTCAGCTAAACTTGGACACAAACACATACACAATCTGTCAGGGATCAGTGGCAGCATCACAAAGAAACAGTCCCTTTTGTGTAAAGCTGGGTAGTCGTGAAGCCTGAAAAAAGGACACGGTATTGGGCTTTAAAAATAGCCAAAACAAGAAACTGCACAACAATCAAAGTTACTTGAGCATAAATGTCCCAACAGACTGATGCCAAATTTGAGAGCACAGATAAGAGAAGTACAGTATATTTCTTCAGCTGACACTATAACAGACAGTTTGAATAATATAACCAAAAGTATATCAATAGGGGAAATACAGAAGAGATACAGGATATAAACTTTTATCTGCAGACAAAGTCCTGTTCTGATTTAGATACCAACAAGGAATTTGAGATTCCTTTCCTTATTTTAATTTCATATTTTACAAGGCCTTTACACTGGCCTGCTTAATCTTTTGAATCAGAGTGCTCCTAGTGGAAAACCAGTCAGCTTTTGCTCTCATACCAAGGAAGATTTTACAGTGGGCTAGGTTTATGGTACTCTCAAAATATTTCCTGTCAAAGTTTTACAGTTAAAACTCCTGATACCGGAACATTTATTTTATTATACGTGTATGCTATAATCAACTTAGTACAGAAGTGACATAAAGGATTCATGCCATCATATGATGTGCTGGATTACCTGAATTCCTAAAAAATTCACAAATGGTAAGCAGGGAGATAAGAATCACTATCCTGGATGCCACATGAAACTTACCATCTCAAACTGTCCAGTCTAGGCACTGGGATTCACCCCCCTACTACTCTGTCATGCAGCATCTGTAAACTCATCATCTCAATGACTATCCTGACAACAAATGTGCCCAAACTTCTGAAACCATATTTCCAGTTATCTAAATGAAAGAGATGAAAAAAAAAAATCTTTTTTTTTTCAATCAGTGTTTATGCCATTTCCCTGGCATCATCTAATCTTCTGAATTTTAGAACACGGCATGTAGCAACCTTTCCTTTTCCTGCCTTTATATCTTCGAAAGAGCCATCAGATAATGACTCATGAGTCACCTCAAGACATCTATAATACATTTTTCCAGAACTATTTGCTGACATTGCTTATGTTTTAAAAATGCATTAGCAGGAAAATGTTTATTCCCACCCTCAATTCCACTGACCTTTCAGATGACTAGATTTCCCTGGAAAATAAGCTTCATTGTGCCTCTTCTTCACTGTCTGTCAGTCACCTGTCAGAATTCAAAGCCCTCTTACTTCTAAAGAGGTTCCTTAGGAAGATCAAAAAGCCAAGTATCTCTGTAGCAAAGATTAATTCAGAACTAAAATCTTTTTCAACCTGAAGACATAGTCACTTTACCAAACATTTTTTGCTAAAAATAGCAGAGATATGAGCTGGCTTCAGACTATCTGGTTCTACTGCTATTCCTGTGAAACACTGGATATATGGCCCCATGTCCTGACAAGATTCTTTTAAGAGGACTGACATGAACTCATTTAAAAAGAAAAAAAAAAAAAAACAAAAAAAAACCCCAAAAAAAACCTAAAAAAAAAACCCCAAAAAAACCCCAAAAAAACACCCACACCAAAAAACGTGTTGAGATTTTTAGAGGCAAAGTGTTTGAAATTGAAAATCTACCCCACAACAGAATTATTTACAAGATCTTCCTAAATTTCCTCTAATGCTGTAAGTGAAGTATCAAATCAGCACATTCAGCTTTTTAAAATGTCGTATTTGCTCAGAAGCATGACACCTGTGCCCCCTGCACTCCTCACCTCCTCAGGAACACCACTGTTACAAAAACAAATTGTGGAATTAGTAGAATCCACACAAAATTAGTCCTCAAGAAAGATCATTTTACACAATTTTTTACAGACAAGAAAAAAAAATTAAGTACAATAACAAAGTGTGTTCCATGCCTCAAAAATTAACAAAGCTACTGAGCACAATAAATTCACAATCTTAAAATAAAACTGACGGTATGACTATTCACAACTTTATAATTAAGCTTATTCTTAAATGCTTCATCAAATCAGTTCCTTGATGAATATGCAATTAAAATTTCAGGAAAAATGTGTCCTATAATAACAACTTACATTGCTAGAACACCATATATCTATTACATTAAAGATTTACTCATATTTAAAAGAGCATTACCAAACTTTTCTAGTTATATTCTGGCCTATTTTATTCAATCTGAAGTTAAGAAAATAAAAGCTTACCAGAAAAAACCCCTTTGATTTCTGCCAAATCTGTTTCACCAGTTTAATATTTCAACATTCCCTGATGTACATGCACTGCTGACAGCCTAGGAATGTCTTTTAGCAGATGGAAGTATTAAGCAATTAGGCTGCCCAGAGAGGCTGTGAAGATGATCAAAATCTGCCTGGACACTGTCCTGCAAAACCTGCTGGAAGTGTACCTGCCGTGGCAGGGAGGTTGGACTAGGCATCTCCAGACATCCCTTCCAAGCCCCACCATTCTGTCATTCTGCAATTGTTCTCACACAAACACATGAGTGCAGATTAAAAGGGTGTAAACACACCCAAAATTAGACACAGAATACAGATGTTGAATCTATAGAAATGAATCAAACCAGCACACATAGCTCATATATTGTAGATGATCAGAACATCCAAAAAGAGACATTATTAATTTATTTATTATTTCTAACACTAACTTATAATTTCATGACTTAGAAAATACCTCTATACCTAATATGTGAAAAATGGCAACATTTATTGCTGTAAATACATATTTTAACAAAGTCCATTCAATGCTTATGCAGGTTTCAATCCCCTCTGTTCATGAAAATGGCAGTTTCTAAAGATAAAATCCAAGTCAGTTTATCTGAGCCCCTTCAGCTGATGAGATCGATTCAGTTGGTGCCACCCGCAGAATTCTGTCCTGCAGCTTTTCTACATACATGAACTTGTCTGTATGAGAAAATCAAAAGGGATTTCAGCTGTGCAATATTTAGTAGCTCCACAGAACTGACTTCTAAATTGCCACATTTTACTTTTCACTTGTTCTGAATTCCAGTAAATAGATGCTATGGACCATCATGGTCTGCCTGCTAAACCTTTCCGCTTTGAAAGGTAGCAATTCAAAAAAAAAACTTCAAGGTACCAAACATCTTAAGTCCCCTGATGACTAATGGTGGTTTCAAAAAAAAAATATATATTCCCTCTCTCCTCCAAAAACATTATGTTCTGCTTTTCCACAAGAAGAAAAATCCAAACTCACACAAACAATAACAGACAAATTGGCTGAGTATAAAAGGACAGGATGGCTATATCCAAAGTGCTGCAAAAGCAGAATATAAATGAACAAAGGCAGAAGCATTATCTTCATCCAATTTTCTGCTATTACAGTCATTTTGAGCATTGTCTCTTACAAGAGTAGGCTAGAAATTTGGAAGCAGATGCATGCTAGTTATCAGTCAACACACTCCACTTAATTGTTTATTATCGGGTCCATCATTTTTCTTAAATGAGTTTGAACTTTTCCAATTACACACTTTATTGGTGAGTTGTTTGTATTTCCCTAAGTGCTACTACTTCTCAAGTGTTTAGACACAGATCTATGTGCACCCATGGAAAAAACAGTGACACACAAAATGAGACTGCATTTCAGATAAAGTTATTTTTCACTTTTCCTTAAAACTACAACACAAGTTACACTACAAGTTACTTGTAGTAGTGTCCTGCATTTGTATTGGGAAAAAATCATCATTAATAGCTGACAGCAGTAGCACACTGGAGATTGAGAGCACAGAGAGAAAATCAAACACACACAGTACACTGTCTCATGCACATGCAGAATTGCCCATGTGATGGAGTCAACTTTCAAAACAAGTTAACCATAGTGTCGCTTCATCTGTAAAATCCACAGGATTCCACAAGTAGAAACAGCCTCAAGTTGCATCAGGGGAGGTTTAGACTGGATATTAGGAAAAGAAATTTCTTCCCCAAAAGGTTTGGCAAGCACTGTAACAGGTTGCCCAGCAAGGATCAGTAACGACCTCTGGCAGTATTTAAAACACATGTAGACAGGCCACTTGGGTACATGGTTTAGTGGTGGACTTGGCAATGCTGGGTTAATGCTACTCAATGATTTTAAAGGTCTTTTCCAACCTAAATAGTCATCCTATGACTGTGAACATCTCAATTAATTTGTAATTACTTGAAGGATGGTTCTTTCAATTTTATACACCTTGTCTGTATACTTCAGTACATAAGCCAGTTACAGAAAAATAACACACCAGGATGGGAACCTTAGTCAAAACATCTTAAAGACTCAAAAGAAAATGGAATGGAATGCTTTCAATACCAAATGGCAACAAATCCCAGGAAAACAACGTCAGTCATTTAAAACATTCACACAAAAACACAGAGCTCCTGCACTGATTTAAGTAAGAGATAAAAAGGATCATATAAAATCTGTAAAGAATCATACCTGGCCAGGAATATGTTCTCCGATATTACAATACAATTTACACTAGAAATAGATAGATTTTTTTTTCCCAGGTTTGATGGGAAAAAAAAAAAAAAAAAAAAATTATACACTTCTTTTTACCTCGATTTCCAAAAGATCAGATTTTTTTTTTTTTTTATTTAAGGTAAGTTATCTACAATTATTCATAAGCAATTTACACTGCCTGTCCTTTTTAATTAACCTTTCACTCAGCTATAAGAAAAGGTGGCTGAACTGCTGAGCAACTGTTGAAAGACCAACCAGGAGAAAGGACAGCACTGTAATCACACAGGAGGATGAGACTGTTTCACTCTAAGTAGCTTCTGAACTGAATGGGAAACTTTTCACACATCACCAGAAAGGAAAGCATAAGAAAGACCTTGGACATTGCCTTCATTTTGCCTCCACTCTGTACTGATCAACTGCTTATTGAACTCCCACAAACTGTGCCCTTCAGTCAGGTGCTTCTTGTTCTGTGGTGTAGGCAACCTGTACAGTGCAATTAGTCAGTGCAGTGGGCATAAAGAGACAATCCAGGATGACTTGGACAGTATTGTTGTGTTGACCTTTTTTTCTCTCAAATCAAATAGAAAAACCCAACCAAATAAAAACCTCCAAAACCTAAACCACTTCAGGAAAGAGTAAGCTTATTCTTTAAATGAACATCAAACGTGTGTCAAGAAGAGACTTTTTTCTCTACTCTGGATGCCTTGTGCAAAGCAGGTCAACTAGTAATTTTAAAAGGTAGAAGAGGATTTGTGGCCTGCAGAGGAAAATAGGTATTAGACCTTAATACTTACTATTGACATTACTATTTCAATAGGGACCATGGGCCGTGTCCACTGTCCAGGGACACTCAGTGCTTTCCACAGCAATGGCCCTCTGCAATTGCCCAGCTCTGGCAATGTCACACAGCCAAGCCTAACAAGTACTACAAAAAACAGCCCTTCACCCAACTTGAGTTTTCCAGAGACCTTGATGTAAAATAATTCCTTTTCAGAAACCAAGGCTGCGGAGGGCATAATATTTTTCTCACAAAAAATATTGACAGGTAGTTTTTCTGAAACACTACCTCCTCCAACAGGAGGACACTTTAAGCCCTTGAAATCTTTACTAGCTCCTTTGCCCATGAGCTACATATGTTAGTTTTAATTAGTTATAAAACAATGCTAAAACAATGCTAAAAGTTGCTAAGTAACTTCCACATCATTCATGAAGTGTCTTCTAAACTTTCCTTTGCTCTTTGCTCTTAATTCTGCTCACAAAATAGCCATTCAACAAGTATTTCTATTCCAGCATTTGTTGTTTGAGGAATGCTGGTATATTTTTCTCTTAAAGGGAGAAAACAGTTAAACAAAGATGCTTAATTACTAATGGCTATTACAAGCCTGTTTTTTGTAGTTTCCCTTCCCCAAACTATTTTACCCATCTCAAAATACTGCATTTTAAAGGAGGATTGAGAACAGTTACAGGTAATCTGAACAATACTAAGGCAGAAACCAGAGGACAGATATTTTAATAGTCCTGCCAACAAGAGGACTAATTACCCGCTCCAATCCGAGAAAAACTATGAAAAAAAGTATAAACAATTCTGCGAGATAATGTGTACACAAGCTCCTGAACTGCCATGATTTGACTTCAGTAGGAGCAAACTCCATAATCACTCATACTCTCACCAGCCAGCAGACACTGATTTCCAGTTATCAGATCCCTCATAACATTCCAGTCTCCTAGTCTAGGTTGCCCTGTTCCTTCCTCTTTGCTCCTATCACAAGTATTACATTTATGTAACTTCTACCATACTCCATTTTTCTCCATTTTTGAAAATCAGGATTTTTCCTTAGTCTTCCATCCTTTTATCCTGTATCTTGTGCCTCCTCCTTTCCCACACCTGCTCTCCTCCTGCATGCAAGTTTTCCACCTCCACAATCTCTGTCCAGCCCTACAGCTGCCTACTCTCCACCACAGCAAGTCACTGAGCTGAGGCTCAAAACCAGGACCTGGCAGGGCAAATACAGCTTGTCCACGTCAAATAACCAAAGATCCCATTTTCCCTCCTGATCCGTAATCCTACATAGCAAACAACTGGCCAGGGAGAGCTGCTGGCTGCAAAGAGGAGAGGTAAGATTGAAAGGTCAACACATGTGCACCACAAGACAGAACCTCTCCTGTAGAACCATGACTTCAAAGAGGGCAGGTGCTCAAAGTCTTTGCCCATTACCATGCAATAGATCCCATTTCCCTGAAAAATAATCCTTTTCCTGTCCACATTCTGACAGGGAAAGTTCTCAGTAACAATTATCTTTGAAATATAGAGATGCTGAACACTTTTTTTTTATGCTAGCCACATTGAATTGGATGTTCACAAGAAACACCAAATACACATTCATCATGCAATGCCATTTTTATAAGGTTGAGAATTTAAGTTCCTTCTTGGTATTCCCCTCTCAAGGGTTAATAATACTAATCTCCTAATATGACCTCCAATATAAGGCAAAATTTCCCAGATTCCAGCTTGATTTTCTTGTTTCCCCCAGACTGATATTGGTCCACATCTTTTTTACAATATCTTACCAAAGCTGAACAGAACAAAATAAATAGTTTTAATGTCATACATAAAGCTCTGCTTGCACTTTGTGTGTTTACACTTTGTAGTTACATGGCCTCCTTACAAAGTGCCTGATTTCCATACTTCCTTTTTTACCTGAACAACTACATTGAATACAGATCCCCACAGAACTCCATGACCCATCCCACTGTCTCGTCCTAACCAGCTCCAGAAGAGTGACACGAAGGTTACACTGTAGACACACAGTGCGACTTTTCTGTGACATCAACCTCATGCTACATCTGGTCCCAGATACAGTAAATACAGGGTAATAATAAGACATTCAACTTAGTTTTGGGTCTTTGCTGCTGACTTCATATTTTTTAATTGAAATCACAAAGACCCACCGATATTTAAAAAATTGTTTTATTTACTCCAAAACTTCATAAATCATTTAAGACACAGTTAATATTTGAAGATTTATTATCATCACAGCAGGCAAATTTTCCCAACAGTTCAGAGAAAAAAGTGATAAATATTAGATAGTCAAGGGGGTGTTTGGTTGAAGAGCATTCCCAAACCATGCACAAGCAGTCTCTGAGGGGACTTCATTTTTTTTTTTTTATTTTTTATTTTTTTATCCTGGCCTCTTCAGTCTTCTTACTCATTTTCATTGTCACAATAAAAGTGACAAAGCTCCTAATAATAAATATGATACATAACTTACATTCACGTCCATGACATCACTGTCAATCCATGTAGATTAATGAAGTGAGCATCTCCTTTTAAACAGCACAAATCATTATTTAAATACAACAAAGTGAATTACAGCTCAGTATATTACCTGCAGTGTCAATCACACCATGCAATTCTTCAAAACAAACTTTTGAATTAAGCTGTAGCAGTCACCAGCATAATTCCCTCATGATTGCGCTTTTTCCTACTTAAAAGATTCTTTAAAAAGCAATTCTGGAAGAATATATTTGTATTTTTAAATTTTTAATTTTTTTTCTGGATCAAGTTGCAGATCCATTATTGAGTACAAAAGGATCCTGACTAAATCTAGCCAGATCTATTGTAGTTTCAAGTTAATGCCAAGATGGTTGCTGACAATTTGAAACCATTTATATAACATTGACCCATTACATGATGAGGATGCTCACATCACAAACAGGGACAGAGACAAGGCAGAGGTGTTAATGACATTCTTTGCCTCTGTCTTCAACATGGATGATGGATCAAGGGGGTCTCAGTACCCTGAGCTGGAGGACCATGACTGCAAGGATGATTAAATCCCAGTCGACCCTGAAAATGTGCACAATCTGCTGCTCCAGCTTGATCTCTAAAAATCTATGGGGCCTGATGGAATTTACCTAAGAACCCCAAAGAGATGGTTGATGTCATCACATAGCCTCTTGTGATGATTTTTGAGCCATCTTGGGAATCAGGGGATGTGCCAGCTGACTGGAAGCTAATGAACATTGTTCCTGGTTTTCAGGAAGGGCAAGAAGGACCTTGGAATCAACAGGTCTGTCAGTCTTACTTCAGTGTCTGGTAAAACCAAGGAAAATATTATTCTGGGAGGTACTTAAAAGCACCTGAAAGACAATGCAGTCATTGGTCACAGCCACTATGGTTTCCTGAGGGGAAAGTCCTGCTTGTCAAACTCGTTTCCCTTTTATGACAAGGTAAACGACCTAGGTGATCAAGGGAAGTCAGTTGATGGACTCTTTTTGGATTTCAGTAAAGCTTTCAAAACTGTCTTCTCTCAAGATCTTTCTGGACAAAATGTCCAGTTCACATCTGGATAAACACATCATGCGATGGGTGAGCAGCTGGCTCACCAGACTGGTGACCTGTCACTAGTGGGGCTCTGAAGGGCTCCATCCTTGTCCTTGTGCTCTTCAACATCTTCATAAATAACAAGGATGTAGGACTGGAAGAGACACTAAGCAAGCTCTCATATTATACAGAATTGGAAGGAGCTGTTGACTCAAAGGCAGGGAGGCCCTGCAGAGAGGCCTTGGCAATCCCCAAATGTTTGAAGTTTAACAAAGATAAGTGCTGGATTCTGCACATGGATGGCACTCTGCACAGATGGAGTGGGCAATGAGAGGTTGGAAAGCAGTGTCAGGAAAGGAACCTGGGGTCCTGATCAGTGTCAAGCTGAAAATAAGTCAACAGTGCTCTGGCAGCCAGAAGGGCCACCCGTGTCCCAGGGGAATCAGGCACAGCATCATCAGCTGGGCAAGGGAGGGGATTGTCCTGCTCTGCTCTGCACTGGTCTGGGCTCACCTCCAGTGCTGGGGTCACCACAGTACAAGAAATATGTTAAAACTATTAGAGAGCATTCAAAAGAGGGCCATGAGGATGGTGAAGGGCCTTGAGGGGAAACCATACAAGGAGCGGCTGAGGTCACTTGTTCAGCCTGGAGAGGAGAAGATTGAGGGGAGACCTCACTGCAGTTACAACTTCCTTGTGAGGGGAAGAGGAGGGGTAAACTGATCTCTTCTCTCTGGTGACAGTTGTCCCAAGGGAATGGCCTGAAGTGGTATCAGGAGGTTTAGGTTGGATATCAGGAAAGGATCATTCACCCAGAGAGTAGTTTAGCACTGGAACAGGCTCCCCAGGGAAGTGATCACAACACCAAACCAGAACTGACACAGTTCAAGAAATATTTGGACAATGCTCTCAAGAACATGGTGTGACTCTTGGAGAGGGGCCCATGCAGGGCCAGGAGCTGGATTCAATGATCCTTGTGTGTCCCTTTTAATTCAGCATATTCAGCTATTTGGTAGTATTTTTAGGACTTCATATTCAACGGCACTTTCTGCTGCATTTTGGTCTTTCTGGATTCACACTGCTTAGTTAAAAATTCAGGTTTAGCTGAACTCATGACTAACAAGTGACACTTAAGTACTCAAAATCTCACAATATAGGAGAAGATTTATTTACTTCATGTCAAATAGCCTACATGCCACTTGCTATGAAATGGCTCTCCACCAAATTAGACAATGTGGCTGAACAGAAAACCTGTGGGCTGTTTTCTCTCTTGCCCAACAGCTTGCAGAGTGACCTTCAGCAAACCACCTCCTGTTTGAGTCGCGGTGGAACAGAGGTAACATACGTGCTGAATTCATGTGCTATATATGGCTAAGCTACGATGATGATGCACACTGCTCAGAGGTGACACACTCAATATAAAACTCACACCTACCTCAGAGAGGCAGAAATTTACTCTCTGAGGATTCAGAAAGTATTTATTTGTTACTGAAATTCCCAAAAGACACATTCAATACCTCATGATTAAGAGAATGAAAATGGATTTTTAATGCCGTAAAATGTCATAGGAATGGCAACGAAATTCAGCCATTCTGTACATTCAGTACATTTTCCCTGAACATCACTAATGCAAAATAAAATTAAAGCCAAAAGGTCAGAACATCAAAAGGAAAACATAAACCTAAAGAACATTCAACAGAAGTATTTTATTCTACTCCCTTTCCTGTAAACTAGGTAAGAAGTGATACTATTTACATTAAGAAAAGATTAATTTTCTACATGCCGGTGGATGGAATCAGTTGTCTCCACAAAACACATCCAGAATCCTTTAGACTTTCTTAAGAAGACATCCATGTTCTTCAGCTGACTGACCCACAGGGACAAAGAGGCAGCAGAAGCCCTCAAGATACAAAGACAAGTAATGCCTCACCAAATAAGCCAGACCCCAGCTCCAGCTGGAGAGCTGACAATGCGCTAACCAAAGCATCACCCCAAAGGCTTCCATTTCTGAAATCTGATTCCTCCCTGGGACCATTTGTTTTAATTCAGCTAAAACCCAAGAATGAGCAAGGTCAGTCCACCTCTCAGGATTCATCATTCTGGATTCTAACTGCAGAGCTCCACCACCTGTTGTACATCAAATTCAAAACACTCCTGAATACACTGCATTACTATGAAATACATTTTATGCTCTTTGAGATGCATTTCATAGAGTAAGCCAAAGGAGGAAGGCAAAACATACAGGCTACTGAAAGGAAAACCTTACCCAACTGTGTTCTCTCATCATGGAACACAGTTATGCTTACCAAAAAGGGATAATAACATTAAAGGCATACACAGAACCTGGGAAGGAGAATTTTTTTTTTTTTTCATAAAAGCCTATACTGAGGGGCTGCGTAATACAAAAGAAGAACTGCATAATTGCATATTTCTTAGTACAAATTTTCAAAAGAAGGTTCATGCAAAGTCAATGGGAAAAGCCTAATTACAAAGGATCAGCTGTGTACAAGACATAGGAAACTGTCAGATTATCTCTGTTTTTTCCCCAGTAATTAATATGTCTGAAACAAATTACCCAGACTGCTTACAAATTAGAAATTCCATCTATCTCACGGGTATTGCAAACAACAAAAACGACACAAAACAACAGGGCAGTTTAATCATTACTCTTCTTAAACATTACAGCACCTCTGGATAGTGAAAGTAGGAGGACTTAATGAAAATTATTCTAAAATCCCTAAAGGCTATTTTTAAAGGGCAAAAATTTTTTAAAAGTTGATTTATCAACTATAGCATTAAAAATGCAAAAGATATTAAAAACATTTGTACTGGAGTTGAACATGGAAAGTAAAAGGTTTTCTTCATCCTTTAAAAACAACAAATTTTACTAAACTTAAAGATTATGTGCTCAGTCAAGCATGACATCTATAAACAGATTCTTCATCAACATGCCCTTCTATTACATACAAAATTTCAAGTTACAATGTATTCAAGAGGCCAAAAGAGAAACCTACTGTTAGGAAGGCTACAAACTTGGTGGGGCAAGTGGCTTTTAGAAAAATCAACACTAGTATGCAGATTCACTAATAAGTGATGGAGCTATAATAGTAAGTAACACTGTTGCCTTTTGCTGAACCTGGAAATGAAACTTGAGATAATTTTAGTAAGGAGGTAATGTAAGAGTGGATCTTTATTTGAAGGTTTTCAGAGGCAGTTATGGAAAGATGTCTACAAAAGCCCAATCCCCCAACCCCCCTCCCCCATGGGTGAATACATTTTTATAGGTTTTAGGAAGTCAGCATAATTGATAAAAAGCACCAATTAGGAGGACAAGTGGGATGCAATTCCCCCCTAGGTCAAGCCCCTTCTCTGGAGCCTCCCCTTCAACACTGGCTGTACTTTATCCATGAAAATGTACCTCAAAGAGTTGTTCTCTACCTTGGTAGCCTGGAAAAACCAAGATAGCCCTGGGGCCTTGTACACCCTGGGGCTGGGAGCTCTGGAATTTGTTTTGTCTTTCTGCCTAGGGAAAGGCCATGGAAATGTACTGGGAAAAGGAGTCACTAATACAATAGGTGACAGAGTCACAAATATATGCGTGAAGAATACAGAGAACATATAAAAGAAAAAAAAGGTAAAACACAAATGACATCAACATAGAAAATACAAATATAAAAGCACTTTTATACTTTTCTACATTTAGGTGTCTGGCTTGTTTTTTTTTTTTCAACTTTGAAAACATAGAATTAAATGAGTAGATAAGGCAACTCGTACCAAGGAGTTTTAACTTCCCAAGGAGAATATAGATATAACAGTATGGATTTAAGGCAAAACTTTATGTCAAGCCAATTTCAAATAATTTTTTGTAAGATTAGAAATTTGGTTCATAATAAGTCTCCAGTGGTGATTACCAACACAACACCTTTGACTGACTATATTGACAACATGCTATAATCCACTGTATTTTCACTGAATTATTTGAAAAAACTGAATGATTTGATGATGCAAAATCAGATAATTAAGCCAAGAAAATCAGTGGTACAGTTCACTGAATTTGACTTCCATAAACAACAAGACTCAGGTAAAGAACAAGAGATCTACTAGAAATTTAAATAATAAAAATTAGGAAGGCTGCATTTAATTATTAATTTAAACCAAAAAAGAACTATGAGCAAGACTTAGGGATCATTTAAAGCTAATAAATGAAACAAAACAATGTTTTCGTAGGAAAACATTCAGGAAAACTAATAAAATTAAATTTGAATCTGTAAACTTAAGACTCATATAATCTGAAATAATAAAGAGTCTGTATGACATCTGTTATTGTGGCAGCTTCCCCAAGACAGTATCAGAGAATAATATCCAATTTGGATGCCCACATATTGAAAAGGGTTCAGAAGAACATGACAAGAATGACTGAAGCAACTGAAAAGTATATTTTACAATGACCTCACCACAATATATAGTCTCGTTAGCTTGTCAGAAAAAAAGGCTGAGGAGAGTTAATACAAATTGAGAATAAAGAGTTCTCGAAATCAAGAGTTGTAGCCATGCTGTCTCAGACTAGAAAAGGCAAATGCATCATTACATGGGAAAAAAAAAAAAAAAAAAAAAAAAAAAAAAAAAAAAAAAAAAAAAAAAAAAAAAAAAAAAAAAGCTGTGAAACTTACTAGGGTTTAGAAGTACTCAGAGGAAAACCAAAGAAGTTAAAAGGCAGCATTGTTTTGCAAGAGAAAATGAAACAGCAAAAGGAACGGAAAGAGCACTAACAAGGGCTTCTCTCTCTGCCTGCCCTGCATGCCCTGTGCTATCTATAGCTGACCAAAAGAATGAGGGTGAGAGCTCAATCAAGCAGAAGAAAAGCTTTGTTAGAAGATGCCTTAGTTAACCCAAAGGAGTTATCAAAAGAAAAACTGAAGCTGTCAGCAATCACACAGTATAAATAAAGATGATATGCAAATATACTGATGACAGCAACATTTGAACAGTACTTACACAACTGGTTGCATACTAAGGCCTTTTTTAAAAAAAAGAAATCAGCTACAAGATGAATGTACAGAAACCAATGGCAATACACGTTTTTCCTGAAGGCACTAAGCCAGCTGTGATTCTCTACACATGCCTTTGCATTGCATATTCAAATGAATTTTTTCTTTCCCTCTGGAAATTATATTTAGAGAAACAAAACATGGCAGATGTTATTACTTTCCCAGATGTAGATTTTTGTCCCAAATCAACTCTCAACACTGAAGGTGCCCTGGCTCGTTTCTGCTCCTTGCCACACAGCAGCAAATCACAGCACACGAGCTGAGCCAGGTGTTGGCACCTACATCAGTCGTATGGATTTTGGGAGATTTTTCTAGGACACTGATACTTCAAAGTCTTTATGCATATGAAGTCTGTGTTTACAAAGACAAACTTTTTACATGAGAGTTGTACAGACATCAACACTTATTTTGTGAGACTTCTCTATAACATGGTGTCAGCAATGATCTTTTAATTTACAGGGTCAGCTGCCCCCTACTTCTACACAGTCGGAGCTATAGGAGTTGCATATGCTCTTCTGCTATCTCTGTGGGCTGCCCTGCTACTGCCAACATCATGGGTGTGCCACAGCACTATTCATGATAGCCACACACACACACACACAAAATCATTGTAAGGGTGGTGAAGCACTGGAACAGTTTCTCAAACACTTAAATTGCAGCAGATCTACAGCATCTGAAATTCAGTACGAATCCTGCTTTCAGAAAGAGGTTGAACTAAAGTCCTTCTGAGCTCCCTGTCCACCCTCAATGACCCTATGACAGCTCATTTCAGTCAACACCAGCCTGGGCTAATGTGGTAACAGCACACACTACTTGTTATATAAACTGGCTAGAGAAGCCCCAGGTAGCTCAGCAAGTTTCTCTTCCTCGGAAAACAACTTCTATAGCTCACACTAAAAGCATACTGCCACTTCAAGTGACACATGACGTATTTATCCTCTTTTAGAACTTCTTCTGGAGAGCAGTTTCACAGAGCATGTCACCAAAGTGAAAAGCATCAACTACACCTTTCTATTTCTATACAGAGCTGCCACCCAGCCCCATGCCCTCAGCCTGCCAAACAGCTGCTCTGCCAGCTCCCATGGCTATAGGCAGGAAAAACCTGAACAGCAGACACCTATAACTGTTTTCTTGAGGTCCATGCTACTTCACCAGGTACCCTCTCAGCTCTCCTCCCCTTGCATACTTCCCATATTGCTCCCCTTTTTATATGAATCTGGTTCTTTTCATACTCTATATCACCAGGTCACCAGAAAATCCCAAGCTAAGAATAATATTGCTCCGGTTTTCCCTTCACATGTATCCAACACCCAGATCCAACACATAGTTCCATCTTTCAGATTATTGAACAGCTTATTATAAATAAAATATGTAAAAACAAGCGGTAACAAAAACTACAGCCCCAGCTACAGGATATAATTTCAGTCTTAAAAATACCCACATAAAAAATAGGAACCAGGAACCATTTTGTTAGGACAAAGACAGTAAAGGATGAATCCACATGGAACTGGTGAATCCAATTAATTTAAGTAGGAGTTGTGCTTCTTTCAGACAATTTTTTTTTTTTTTTTTTTTTTTTTTTTTTTTTTTTTTTTTTTTTTTTTTTTTTTTTTGCAAATCACTGAAAGGACCTTGCATGTCCCTTGTCCTACAACTATTTCTATTTTATGGCTCTGTCTGCATCTGTTTTTCTCTGACACCACTGAAGGTAAGGATTGACTGCCTTGAAAGGTAACATCCATGCCTAAAGGAGTACAGGAACATGATCGAAGGGTATAGGATTCACTTTGCTGATCCTAATTTCCTGTACTTCATTTTACATTAAAGGGAGAGACAGGCATGGATGCTAGACATAGAAAATGAAACAAATCATCCTTTGCTAACAGCTCATTTAACCCATTACTATGCAAAAATAGACAAACTACCTCAGACCAGGTGCTAAAAAACCTGAGCTCCAGGTTAGGATGTGCTTTGGCATGAGAAGCACCTGAACTGTTGGGCATGGGTGAGAAAAATCTTCTTGACTGCCCACCCTGTAAGGTCCTTGTCTCTGCAGATGGGCAGCACAGACCAAGAGGTGTAGGAAACAGGAGAGCTGGAGCTCACCCAAAGCCAAGGAAATTCAGAACTGTGGTCTAGCCAAAAGGCAGTCCTGCGTGTGAAGTGCTCACAGGGAAATGCTGCTCTGCTGCTCCTGGGCACATGTGTTGCAGTGCTATCAGCTACTAGACAAGAGTAGTAGCTAGTTTCAGAGTTTATTCATCTCGTAATTAAGTTCTCATGAGTACCCTTGAGTTAATTTGGAAGAGCACATGCACATAATGAGAGAAAGAGAATGATTTAGGAGAGTAAATACAGGAGTACCATTAAAAAGGCAAAGCACTCCACAATCACAAGTAGTAATCTTACAGTAATATCAGGTATTTTCTCAAAATGTAAACTCAGTGCTCCAAGACTTTGGCATACAGCAAAATACTGTGCAATAAGTAATAATCCATTATAATCCATGTGACTCATAGCATCAAAAGAGAACCTGCCACAACAGGGACTAAGTAAAACAAAATTCAATGTATATGCAAAATCACTTTTCATGTTCAAGCAGAGGCAAATCCATCAAATAAAGCTCAATAAAAATCACAGTAAGACTGAACTAACAGAGTTCCTCATTGTTGCAAAGAACAGAATCACTCCTTAATCTCTGTCGCATATAAAAAAGGTTTTGGTTTCACACACCTCACCTTTTCAAGGAACCAGACAATTGTCAACAATATCATCAACAGAACAGCAAGCTTTGCAAGTTTGGTTTCACTAACCACACCAAATAAATAGATGAACTAAATATCTGCGTTTTGGAACAAAGCAAGGAGGAGAATTAAAATATGGTCTTATGTATCATCTTAGTTCACATTATTTTGCATATTTGTTGAAGTTGCAGGATCTTATTCATTAAGTGACAATCATTATTAATTCTGTCCCAGAAAACGTCACTGCACACCTTTTTAGAATTTTGGAGGGAAAACAAGGATCACTCATTTTTAACTCTAGAAAATACACAATTTCTAACAACCTTATTTTCTTCCGGTTTTTATAACCACAGTATCAGTCACACAGCATAAAACATTACAAATTAAAATGAAGCAATACATGAAGTAAATAAATTTTTCTCTATGTTACCAAAAGGATTTTCAATGTAATCTTTAAAGACACTTGCTCTGCCTTGGAGATCCTACCCATCACTCCCTGGAAAAGAGGTAGATACACAAACTTCTTGAAAATCATTATAAGATTAGTTATTTTTTCTGTTGGAGGTTTACAGTGAAGCAGCACCACTATCTCCTATCCTAGACGCCTTTCACAGCTCAAAGACTGAGAATGTACTGTCACTTTTATTTTTTCACGACCAATTCTTCATCAGATTTCTAAAACCATTACATCTCAGGAATTAGAGCACAGGATTCAAATTAACCCATTCTGGGACTTCTTTTCAAGTCCCAGTTGCTTCACTTACTAGTCTAGGTTCTCAATAGAGAAAGTCTATGGGAAGCAGAGCAGCAGAATATTAAATATTTTGTCCATTTAATTTCCAAAGGTTTTTAAAAAACAAAGAATTTCTCTAGCTCTCCTAAATGAAATAAGGACAAGGCTGAGAAAAATTGGTAAAGGAATTGTGAATGGGGGTAACAAAATCCAAAATGTTATTAGTGCCACATTTTAAACCACACATCCATATTTGTTATTGGTGGTATCTCTATCAACAGCCTAATGAAAATAAAGAAAAATTTCCAGTGGAAGATAAAACCAAGTGGAAAATGGCTGCAGACAGAATTTGCTTCCTCCCTAAAAAACACAACAGTGTCCTATGACACTAGACCAGTTTTCAACAAACCCAGTTGCATAAAATTCACTACCATGTAATTCAGACACATACAGCTGGTTCACTTTGGGAGCTAAAGAAAACTACTCAGCTTCTTGAGCCCATCCAATATTTGAAAAGAGCTTTGCAGTTTTCCTTTGCCTGAAAAGCAAACTTCTTTGCACAAGACTTTTATTCAAAAGCTACTGATTATCCTACAAGAATTAGATCTCAACTGAATGGAAAACAATGAGGTTTGTTTCACTCCTATATGGAATCTAATCAAGTCTGCCAAGAAAACAGGCTTGCAAAAAAAAAAAAAATTATTTTTGCTATCACCCTGGGACAGAATAAAGAATAAAACCAAGAGATACAACAACTAATTAACTAGTATATGTCCCTGTATTCACAATAAAGCACAGTAACTGTTAAAAGCATTTAATTTGTGGAAGATGAAAACACATAAGAAGATCTTCTGTCCACTATGGTCAGTTACTTTGGTTCACTCTTTCATCTTCTAAGTAGCTTCTCTTTGCTTTAAAAGATATTTTAAAAATCTGATATTTCTTATGCAGGTGTTACTCCTAAAAGTACCCTGATTTGAAGGTTGAATTACCTTGTGTGCCAGACAACTTCTTTTTATAATAAATATAAAATTTTTTTGTGATTATTTTGGTATTTTTTTTAAATATCATCACTAAGTCTTCTTTTTACTGAATACATGTAATATATTCTGCTTTTGACATCTAGGTATTTTTTCCTATGATATATTGGAACCTCATTATTTTCTGCTCTTTAGGTGCCTCACAGCATTACTCCATAGTTAGCCAGTCTATTTTATGTATCAAGCACACCCTGGAAAGCTTCTTTTATTTTTATAAAG
>WEIU01010520.1:225844-243110 GCA_013389925.1 Aegithalos caudatus | reverse complement strand
AAAAAAGAACTGTAGGGAAGGTTAAAGAGCCTTACCAACCCTGAACCATTTTAACTTTCACAGCTCAATTTCCAAGGTAACTTTTCCCAATCCCCTTTACTGTAAACATCATGCAACCTGAGGGCTTTCAGCTTGTCACAAAACAAGTAGATGTAATGAATGTAATGAAGCACATGATTGGGAAAAGCTACCATGATTTATTGAGGGCAAACCACACCAACTAACCTGATCAGCTTCTGCAATAAAATAATCTCCTCTGTCGACATAGGGAGAAGAACAGGATGTTGTTCACCTGGACTTCAGCAAAGCACACAGTGCTGTTTCCCACAGCCTTCTCCTGGACAAACTGGCAAGATACAGATGAGCTGAGCTGTCTGCAAGATGGATTGGACTCACAGGTCAGACTCAGAAGGTGGTGACCATGGGTTTTTACTCAGGCTGGCAGTCTGTCCCATGTCATTCCTAAGGGATAAATGCTGCTCAACACCTTCATAAATTATTGGGATGATGGGATTGAAAATGCCCTCACCAAATTTGCTCATTTTACTTCTTAAAAGAGTAAAAAACAACATTCTACATCACAGGCAATTTTAGTTCAACCACCCAAAAGTTTTCCCATGGGGGATACAGGCGTTATGGTAACTGAGTTTCCAAGGCTCTGCAAGCCTCGTGGTAGTCTACCTTCAGAGATGCAATGATCTCATGTTTCTTAAATTTCTCTGCCTGAAGGAACTGAGACTAAAAACAAATCTATGAAACAAACCAATGTGACTGAAATAGAGCAGAATGACATACTTTATCTAGGCTATTTTTAGAGAAATGTATTAAAACCCTTGGTTGTTGTTAAACATATTTTTCTTTCATATTTTTTCATTTTTCATTAGCAATTGCAGCTTGTTGCTCTCCTCCTTCTTCCAAAGCAATTTTCATCCAAGGGAATTAAATAAATAATGTTATTCCTCACAAGCATTCTCATTCTAGAAGAAATACAAACAAAATGCAGAACTACTTCTCTGTAGTTCACATAGTTCCTAGATGATGCATTAGCACACAAAGCTTATATAAGTGCTTCATTTACTGAATTAGACATACACCTAGCATGGCAAACAATATAGTCCTAATAAAAAGGTATTAACAAAAGAAGGCTGGCCAAGTGAGATGTGTATTATCTTTGATCCCTGAAGCAGAAGAAATCTGAGAACAGCCAGCATGCCTCACCAGGTAACCAGCACAGTCTTCTGAGTCTCATTTGCCAAACTTTACCATGCAGCCTGCCCACTAAAAAAAAAAAAAAAAAAAAAAAAAAAAAAAAAAAAATTTGAAAAGGGGGTTTTCCTACCCCAATGCCAGTGTTTCCTGGTACTGGAATTCCAGCCTGGACTCTTTCCACACTGCTTATCAACAGTTCCCCAAAAAAGCAACCACACGGACTACATCCACCAACTACATCACTACATCCACCACCTGTACGCGGCTCCTCCTCCGCCACACTGAGGGCACCATGGCTGTGTGAGCCCCAGGGGCAGAGGGACAGACAGGGAGACACTGCCAAGACAGTCTGTGCAAAGCACGAGAAAACATCACCTTGCCTACACCCTGCTAGGGCTAAACAGAGTAACAGCAACAAACCACTCAACCTCTACCCGGTTTTCTCCAAGTGTTGATTGAGCAAAGCTCCAAGGTCAGGAAAAACCTAGGGCTGTCTCCTGTCAATCTAAGGCAAAGCTCAAACTATAAAAGGTTTTCAACTGTCAGCAAAAGGCACCGACATTTACAATTTACATAAAACTTACATTTTGAGGAAAAAAATGATTAGGCATTCTACTTATCTGTAGAAATGTCTAGGCAAAGTCAATTCTTATTTTATACGATGATATTATTGAATTGCTCTTTAATAATATGCATCCCTCAACATTTGTGCCTATTCTTTGCCATGAAAATCTTTTCCAAGGGGCAAAAGATTTACACAATTTGGTAAGAAATCAGAGTATCCCTGGAAGTGTTGAAAAGATGTGTGGATGGGGCATTCAGGGATATGTTTGGACTCAATGATCTTAGAGACTCTTCCCAACCTTAACGATTCCACGATTCCACTACATATTGCCTTTATATAGTATTCATACCATTCATATTTTGGATCTTCTGAACTCTTAACTGCAAAACCCCAAAAAAGCCTACTCATTGGGAAAATATAGTCTTAAACTCTGCAGTTATTTACACATATTTTATGTACTTATCCTGTTCAGTGAAGGCAAGTTTCTCCTTGAATCTTGGATACAAAAGGCATGTCCAAAAATATAAACCATAATTTCTCAAGATGTACTCTTATAAATAGATTATTTTTTTTTTTTGGTAGAAATTTTTTCACAGTCACAACATTTTTGTACTATTTATTAAATGAGGCTTAAAATTAGAGAAAATCACCAGCATACAGCTTTAATGTAAATCCTGCTATGGAAGTATATCATGGTGTTCATTTAATCACAGATCTGTAACCTTTATTAAAACCAGATTCTTCTTAAAATGCACATTTTGTTATAAACATCCTGCAAACCTCCCCAGACAAAGCATTAGAAAGCCTCAGCCATTTTATAATAAAAACAAAATATGATATATAAAGAACAGAATAAATGCAATTAAATACATTAGCAAAGCTTGTCTGGTTTTTCATCTATAGACACCTGATTTTTATTTTTAAAATGCATAGTTTTTCTTTCATCCTGAAATACAAACATTTAAAACCTTCATGAACTACTTTTTTTCCTAGTTTTTTCCCTGTGGAAACAAAATCTTGGGGAGCTTCAACAAAAGTCTAGAAAGTAATTATGAAAATGAAAATATGCGGAACTGAAATTCACTTTTTAATTCTATCTTCTTTCAATAAATAAATAAATAAAGTCAGAAACATTTCTTATGTCTGACAACAAATCTATTACCAGTTTTTGGGGTTTTTGGTTTGGTTTTCTGTTAAAACAAGGGAGCATCTCTCCTTTTAATTTCTACAGTACCCATTAAACAGCAGTCTTCAAGCAATGGTTGCCCAAGTGTCTCCAATCCAGTCAAGGAAGAACCCTTCCTTAAATCTTAAGAGGGGAAGAAAACTTCAAAAACAACAAACTAGCAGTTTTTTAATACAGTGTTACATAAACTTTTACATAATTCACCACACTGCTGAATAGAAAACGTAATGTGAAAGGAATCATCACTTTCAATAGATTTTGATCAGCCTTTCCACACAGCAAACCATCCTAACAGAGCCGTCCTGAAAAACATGCTTCAGACATCATTAAGTCTGAACCAGAAAACAGATGCTTAAAAATAACTTTTGCACTTCTAACCTTTTAGAGTGCACCGTTCAATTATGCATGCTTTTCTGAATATCAGTCTGGGAATAAAACAGAGCTCTAAGTATTACCCAGAAGGGAAAAAAAAACTTAAAAAGGGAAAGAAGAGAATGACACATCCTGCAGGCACAAAGAGGATGTGGCTCCTGTAAGGCTGGAGCCCAGCACCACCTGGCAGCACCAGCAGGGCAGGAGGAGAGCACGTGCATAGGTAAAGAGTTGCATGACAGACAATAGTAAAGCAAGAGTTAAATGTTACAAAACTACTTTTTCCAGTCATCCTCAGATGAAGGAAACACATCAAGAGGGAAATGGAGAGTAAAATAGGACACTGCTAATAGAATTTCAGTGGTCTTTATTTCTAGTTTTCAAAATAAACAAGCAGAGAAGACAGAGATCGGCAAAACAGTGAGCACCTGGAAGACAAGCAGAAAGCTATGATTGATCAAAACCTTTCCAAAAACACATTTTACTAAGGTAACAGGAATAGAATTCAATATCCTACAGCAATATTCATAGTAGATGGGGGGGAAAAAAAGGAAGGATTCTTAAAGCTTTTTTAAATTACTGCTATCAAATAATGAGGATGTCTAAAGAAAGTATTTTAAAAATGTCACTCTCTTACAATATTAGAATACAACAGAGACCTCAGTGCCGACATGGAGAAAATTTCAGCATCAAGGCAACTTGGTCACTGTTAAACCAAATTTCAGGTGTGCATTGTTAGGGCTAGAGGGAGGAATTAAGCCAGTTGGGCACACTCCCACTGAGAAGAAAGAGCCAAAACTTCAGCATACAATCCTACCATCAAATATCATATATTTTCTGTCTCAGTCCACAAGGCAAGGCTGTATGTAGAGAACACTACTGAAAACAGTTGGGAAAACCTACAGAACCACTAACTCCAGAAATGAGAACATTTTCAGTCACACAGGAGTACCTTTTAGAAAAAGTGGATCAAAGAGATACATCCTAAGGGTGCAAGTATTTAAACCACTGTTTGTTTATAACTCTAAATTCCTATGTTAGAGAATCTCTTTTTGTAACCTAAAACAGTGAGGAGTCACTACACTATCAACTACCTGATTATAGGGGATGGGGAGGTATTACCCAGCAGACATCACACAGAAAGATAAGGTGGCCTCCTTATTCTTACTCATAATTACTTGAGTTACAGAAATCACTGTACCTGGCCCACATGGAAACAGTCTCTCTGCTCAACCTGCAGCAGAATTTTAAGTTTTGTACATGACAGAGTTTTCTACTGATGATGCCCAACTTCTTGGGTTCCGAATATGAAGTACAGAAAAAAATACCAGAGATGCACAGATGTACAGAGGTGTAAAGAAAAAAAGAACATGAGAGTATGACCTCATACAGGACATTGCTTCCTCAAATAGAAAACAAAAAAAAAACCCAAAAATTCTGCACAACAAAACACTAAAAATAGTCATCCTTAAACAACAGGCATCTTCAGTCTTGTCTACACCAAGAGTTTCTGCCATGCAAGGAGGTAAACACTCAAATTTGATTGGCACCCACAGGTTGATCGCATTTTCTAAGCATGTCTCTACACAGGAATGCAAAAACCACCAACACAAGAGGAAAAAACACACAGTCCATATCTCACCACTTAAAGTTATGAATGTTTGTTCGGTTTCTGAGTAGTTGTATGTTTGAGGGTTTTGGTGTTTTTAGGGGGATTTTTTGTTTTGTTCTGTTGTTCTTGTTGGTTTTTTCCCTGGTTTGAATTCATTTGGACTAGGCAATGCCAGTGTAATTTCAACTAATTTGAAATGATGGGGAGTCTGTACGGAAGGCCTGACAAAAGGGGTTATGTAATACAGCGAAACTTCCTGAATGCCCACATTCATTGTTTGAATTCGGAAGCAAAAGGGGCACTGTCATCCTCTCCTGCCAAAGGCTCAAAATTACACATTCAGAATCCAGCAGAAGACTTGCAAGAGTTTAACAGAAATAATGATAGGCTGTCCATCAAATGGCTGCCAGGTACAAAGGCATTATATACCTCTTACTCCCACTGTTTGAATAATGCTTTTAGAAAGAAAAGAAAAGTAATTTGCTTTGTATGGACTTTACAGTCCCCAGGCTTTTCTTTTTATTCCCCCATTCTCTTCCCTCCAAGAAAAAGAGACTGCATAAAAGGAAAAGGATTCTCAATTCTAGAGTTACTGGTCACATTCTCCTGTGCATTGGTGGAATTTACCACAGTAGTAACTGCCTTTCATCAGCGTCATACATGATCTGGTATTACTTCAAACTCAATACATTTTAGTGGGTTTGGTCTGTCATATCAAGTGACAGTAATGGTCCTGAAGAGCAGTGTCCTTTGGATTTTTTTTTTTTTTCATTTAATCCTTGCACTTTTCAACAGATAGCTTTCAAAAGTATAAAAAAAAATATGTAAAGCTTGAACCTGCTTACATAAGCAAAAAAAAAAGCTGCAAGTAAAGATTTGGTTCTCTTCTAAGTTACTACCTGAAAAATAGTTACCTGAATAACCTCACAAAATGCTTCAAAGAAAACACTTTTTAAATGTAGGCAAAAAATGCAGTCTCTTTTTCAACATAATCTCTCTTGACTATTTACAACTCTTATGGTTACTCTCTTTCATGTTGTATTAAATTCAGACTAACAACCTAGGCATCTCAACAAATCTCTTCAAATCACACTATAGCTTGCTGAAGCTGCTAAATGACTTAAAAAATCACACATAAAAGTCAATAAAAGTATGAAGAGAAGCAACAAATGAAAACTTCCAGGGAAAAAAAACCCAAAATATAAATAACAGGTTACTAGACAATAAAGTAGGTAACACCCAATTTTCACCCAATTTTCAATTTCAGCCTATTCCTGTTTCAAGAGAAATTGTCATCTGCATTGCAGTGCCCTTGAAAGCCATTTTTCTCTTAATATATCTGATTCCACTATTTTGCTCAGGTTTAATTCTGTTGCATTAGTGTGCTGTACAATTAAAAGCCAAGCAATAGGATTTTGCTGCAGAATCCAAACCCGCAAAACCTTTCAGACATGTTTTCAGCTATCTTAGTATGGAGACATAACTGATGAGTGCCAAGCTCTACTACACATATTCACTTTTTAAGTACAAAATATGGTGAAAAACCACCATATCAATCCACTCTTAGAGGTGATCATGAGCTGCTGAAAGCTGTCCCAAACCTGCAGTGCGGGTGGCAAATATAGATGCAACTGGGGATTCCTACAACAGGGAGCATGGAAGAGCTGCTGCAGAGGATACAACACAATGTGTCCTTGGGAATTCAGCTCCTTCCCAGCTGACCAGCTACAGGACATTCTGGGACAGACATAGTCCATCACAGGAGTCCCAGCTCTTGAGCTTCTTAGCAAGTCATGACACAATGTTGGATGAAGATTATATTTTTATATGCAAAGAAAGATTGGTCATACCTGAATCATTACCTATTAATACTTCTTGGGAGAAGCAAAAATAACAGCATTGAATTCTGAGGATGAAGTTTGTCACTAACAGAAAAAGGAACAAACAACAAAAAGTCTGCATTCAGAAAACAAAGGTGGGATAGCTAATTCAGCTTTCCTCAATAGGAGATGTGGCAGATACTGTGCCATCTAGGCACCTGCATTTATGAAGTTGCTTGACTAGACATCCATTATCTTCACTGAATTCCATACCTGTGAGACCAGTTTTGAGTAAGGGCAACGAAACAGAGATAAAACTGGACAGAGTTTCAAATACCCCTGGACAACAAAGGTAAAGATCAATCCCTGACATGACAGAAAGCATTATCTTATTCTTAGGTATTTCCTACATTCATACATTTTTACTTCAAAATCTAATTGTTTTACAATGACCCCGCACAGCTTGGAGACAGACTTGCCACAAAATACAGAAAACTGCAAAAATTTGCAGGGAACAAATTCAGTGATGGAGTCGAACAAGGCAACAGCATCCCATTACATCACACTCTTTGGAGGCCCCTCTGTGCTTTTGTAACAAAATAGGCTTAAAGAACAAAGGTTACAGCACCAGCTGCACCAGGCTCCCAAAAAGTTGGTTTAGCCTTGGTCCCAGAAGCTTATGATCTTAAGTTTCATAACAGCATTCAGAGCTCAAAGAACAATTTGTCATTAGTGGTTAGAACTGGTTGGTTCCTCCAACCTAACAAATGACACTTGAATTTAAATTCATCATTTATAGTAAGGACCTCACCTTGGTATTGCTCCTCCCTTCATAGATCTTCTTCTTAGAAACAGAAAAAGATTTCTGTCTTAGTTACTGTTACTTGCAGCTATGTAGGAAGAAGAGGAAGAAACGGCAAGCCTCTCTTTCTAGAGGAGGTGAATGCTATTTGCTTCTTCCTCTACAAAGATGAGATAATAAGCTACACTGATATATTTTCGCACTTCGGATTTCTTTGGAGCATAGGAAAATTACACAGTGCAGTTGTCCCATAACTTAAAAAAAAAAAAACCAAAAAACAACCAAGCCAACAAAAATTCCCTCAAAGAAAGAAAGAAAAAAAAAAAAAAACCTGCCAAGCAATCAGTAATACTCCAACGCTACAAAAAAACAAACCAGAATTCAAAAGAAAGGATCTCAAACCCTTTTCACCCTGAACTGGCATATAAAACCTCCAGGGAACTCCATATTTACTTCCAGGCAGATTCAAAGTCTGAGCAGTGGGCCTGATCTCTGGCAGAAAAAGAAGCACCACTGATGAGGTTTTAAACACTACTTTAACTCTTCATCGATGTCTTTATGGATAACTTCAGTATAGATGTGTAAGTATATAATATAAACTAAACATTTTTGTTATTTTCAAGTATGTGAAAAACTAACATATTTTTCTAAGAATAAAAAAAAATTAACAAACATTGGGTATATGCAGGAGGATCGTGTAAATGTATTATCCAAAAGCTATTCTCATCAGATGAACATACTTGCTTTCTTTTGGTGATCCCAAGAGTTTTGCTTAACAAAGCAAGTCAAGGAAAGAAAAAGGATAATTCTTCACTGTTAAAATGTGGGTCTTTTTGCTGAAAGTGCACACGTGAAAGATAATAACTAGCTGACACTAAGAAAACTGCCAAGGTTTGGTGTTTTTTTTCTGCAGTATGTTAGCAATATGTTCAAAATGTTCCCATTAAGACACATTTTTTCTCTCCAACATTTTTTTTTTCATTTTACTACAGAACAATCAAGTATCTTCAGTTATTTTCTCTTTTACATAGAGAGTACGCTCAAATGGTTGAGCATCTCATCAATCACAAAGGAAATTGGTACTTAGCATGAATTCAGATCTCTTGATGCCTCACCTTATACTTTATGAAGTGTACACTCACTTTGTGGAAAACATAGCTAGAATTAAAATAATTCATAGCAGATGTAAATCATTCCAATAACCTGAGGAAGTTATGCTACAGTCTTAAACACATTGTAAATATACTCCTATTATAACTCACCCGAGTTTCAGTCTCCTCATATAAACCCCTGCAGTAAAACAGGCATTCTCACCACAAGTCTTTTTCATTCCTATTCTTATCTTTCATTAAGCACTGCAGACCATGCTGCAAGTAGTTTACCAAACAAAACTGCAAATAAGCTTAGCCTGATATTATTAAAATATAATCTTCATTTAATTTTCTAATTACCATCCCTCCCATCTTTTGCAGAGCCCTGACTGCTCACTTGAAGCTTGGCTGTTCCCAAACCATTGGAATGTTTTAGACCAAAGCCTGTTACCACATATGATCAAGTATTTATACACAAACACTTCATTGAAAATATTTAACAGTTTAATTTCTCACAAATACTGAAGAATAACATACTACGAAAGAGGGAAAGCTGCAAACCTCTTAAGATTTCTTCTGCTGTTACATTAATTTATTTTTTTCACAGAATCATAGCATCAATGAGATTGGAAAAGACCTCTGAGATATCAAATCTGACCTATGACCCAACACCACCCTGTCAACCAGACCATGGCACCAGTCTCTCCTGAAGCACTTCCAGGGACAGCGATCACCCTTTCTGTGAAGAAATTCTTTGTAAACCTTCTTCAACCTAAACCTCCCCTGTCCTCTTGTCCTGTAACTGGTTGCCTGGCAGAAGAGGCCAATGTCCATCTGGCTACAGCCTTCTTTCAGGTGGTTGTAGAGGGGATAAGGTCCCCCCTGAGCCTCCACTCTCAAGCCTAAACAACCCCTGCTCCCTCAGCCTGTCCTCTCAGGACTTATGCTCTAGACATTCCCGAGCTTCACTGCCTTGCTCGGGAATCTCTTCAGCACCTCAGTGCCCTCCCTGAACTGTGGGGCCCAGAAGCGGGCACAGGAGTTGGATTGGTGTGTGGTACAGGGGTGTGGTACAGGCGAAGAATCCCTTTCCAGTCATGCTGGCCACACTATTTCTGATCCAGGATGCTGTTGGCCTTCTTGGCCCACTGGGCACCCTGCTGGATCATGTTCAGCAGCTGTTGATCAGCACCCTCATGTCCCTCTCTGCTGGTCCACTTTCCAGCCACTCTGATACAACCAGCAGCACTCCAGGGGCTTGCTTTGGCCAAAGGGTAGGACACAGCACTTGGTCTTGTTGAACCTCACAACCGTGTCTACGTGTCCAGCTTCCTCCTTCCAGGTTCCTTTGCAGAGTTTTCCTACCCTCCAGCAGATTGACACTGACCCAGTTTGGTGTCATCCATGAGTTTGCTAATAGTAGACTCGATCCTTTCAACCAGATTATCAGGAAAGACAGTAAGCAGGAAGGGGCCCAACATGGATCCCTGGGGGAATACCACAAGTGACCAGATGCCAAATGGATGCAGCACCATTCACCACGACTCTCTGAGGCCAGCAATCCAGCCAGTTCTTAACCCAACAAAAAGTGCACCTCTCCAAGCCATGGGCTGCCAGCTTTTCCAGAACTATGCTGGAGTACTGCTGAGGATGAAGATATAAATAAAAGTGGTGCTACAAAAATCTATAAAACAATCATTTTGATACACCTCCCTAGTCCCAGGATGTTTGCTTTTGCTAAGCATAAATAATATCCTAATTTATCACTGTGTTATTAAATGTCCCTTGTCCTTCCTCTGCCGATGTAAACCGATAATGAACAAGGTGCAAATAAACAAGATACTAATGGCATGAGTGGCAGTCAGAAGTAGAAGAGCCCAATCTACAGCACAGGAGGACCAGATTTATAAACACAGGCTAGATGGTAACACTGGAAATAAAAAATAAAAAAGCCAAGGACCAACAATAGAAAATTGACTCACTACCTGGGAAGCACTGCGGTTAACTACATTATTTGTATTTACTTGAAGACTGCAAGAAGAACAGCTAGGTAATCAAGGTGATTAATCTAGGCAAGCAACTAGAAAGGCAGACTGAAAAATAAAGCTTCCAAATACTTTTAACAGTAAAAAAGGAACACTTTTTCTTTGCTTGACATTCTTTGTTAAGCAAAATCCTTGGGACCTCCAAAAGAAAGCAAACAGGTTCATGTCATAGGAACATTATTGAGATAATGTATTTGGATAATGCATCCCAAAATGCCAGCAGCCTTCTGCACTGCCCTTTTACCACAACTTCATTGTGTCCCATTATTTGAGATCTGCTATGTTTCAGAAGACAGCAAAATTCGAATCTAACATTTCATATCTCACAAGACCGCAACTCAGATGAATGTTCTAATACCAACTGATTTGGTATGTATATTTAAAGTTTTAATAAATTATTGCTTTACTTGAGGTCTTCCATTTCACATAAGGAACTTCTAATCAATTTTTTTTCCTCTGAAATTTACTCCTTTTTAAAATGCTTTTATACTTTTTTTTTCCACACTCTCACGTTATTTAAGAAGCTTTCTTTGAAATCTGTCAAGTTTTGATTAGATGCCTTTCATCACATATACTTGTCTTGAAAATTTTGCATCCTTCTCAGGCTTTATAAAATAAACTTACAGGTATAAAATCATTGCCCTGTGAAAATAATTTTCTTTTTAGTGTTTTCTAGCAATCCTTTGCGCAATATCAAAATGCAGTAAAACATGCAATCTGCCACATTAAACATGGCAAAGGAGCAAGATTCTATCTATGTGAGTAAGTATCTGAAGGGGGCATGCCAGGAGGATGGAGCCAGGCTCTTATTGATAGTGCCAAGAAATAGGACAAGAGGCAGTGGGGAGAAACTGGAACACAGGAAATTCCACATGAATATGAGGAAGAATTTCTTTACTGTGTAAGTGACCAAGCACTGGAACAGATTGGATGTGGAGACTCCCTCACTGGAGATATTCAAGCAGTGTCTGGATGCAATCCTGTGCCAGGTGCTCTGGGATGACGCTGCTTGAGCAGGGAAGCAGGACCCTATTTGTATATGCACAAGTCATGGAAAAACACAAGTTTGATTTCTACTTAATGACAACACTGCTGCACCTACAATAATGGTCTCAATATGATCAAAGAATGAGGGACATTCTGAAGCGGATGAGTATAATAATGTGAAATAAAAGACTGCATCAACTGATGTTTCCAAACAGTCATCTAAAGGGTAAAATTCCAAAGGAAACAGGTATTATATTAGCATAACAGGAAACTAGATTAGAAGGCTCAATCTCCATAATTACCCAAGGAAGGAACTAACAAATTTCTATTCCTATGTTTCTATATAAAAGTATTCATTAACAGTAGATTAAAATGCATTCCTGTAGAGGATTCTTTGCTATACAACCTGCTTTCATAAGGGGAGACTGTTGATTGTAAAGAGTAACTCAGAGAAATTTTTCTAACGTACCTACTTTTCTGTAAAATGTCTGCAAAAGATGTCTTAGAAGAACAACCCAGCAAAAAACAATTGTTTGATGATTCTGTGAATCCATTACACCTACCAAACTGCCCCACAAACTACAAACTGAAGAAAATAAACACTCAGGATTGCAGCAGTCATTTGTATTTTAGTAGTGACTTTAAATTGGAACAGTTAGGGTAAAATCTGCTATTCAGAAGGAATAGCTCAAAATGGTGGCAGAAAATTAGATTTGGCATTTTGAGCAACAGTCTTTGATGAAGCAACCTGGCATTGGCTGGAGTCAATTATTTGATTTTTTCCCCCTCTTATCAAAAAGGTTTCCATCTAGTTCATTCTTCTGGGGAAAATACCTGCTGGCTGACATTGGAATCCAGCAAGCATCCACCAAAATAATATCAAGAAAATCTGAGAGACAAAAATATTGATTAAATGAACAGCCTTAACAACGTGAAGCAATTATTTTTTATCCCAGGTATATCTGAATGCATTTTATTCTTAGCATGTTTAAGTAAGCTCTGCAGGATATCTGTCAAGCTTTACACAAAGGAGTAAAAGTGAAATGTGGATTTTAGGTTATTTTTTGGGGGTTAGGGTTTTTTATACTTGAGAGACAGTGCATGTTTTTAAATCTCTGCTTAGGTATTTTTCCTATGATTCTATGAAAATGATTCAGCAGTTGAGTTGATTTACTAATGAACCGAATGAATACTATAGGGATGCACCAAATGAAAAGAAGAAAATAGGAGTCATTAATTTTGTAATGCAATAAGACCTTGGCAGAAAGAATAGCAGAAATTAAGAATCAAAAGTATTTTCATTTCAGTTATCATAGCATTATTATAGATCTGGTGATAATTTGGCATTTATCTTTCAAGCTTAAGATGCTGGATTACAAAAAGTGATAACATGGCCACTTATATTTTTACTTTTTATTTTCCAAGTCTTTTATTTGGGAAAAAGTACTAAATTTATTTCATGTCTACAATTGGAAGCAATTCATGAAAAGACAGCTATTTCCCATCTCTGAAACATTTGTTCTAGAACTTTTGTTTTCCTATCCAAAAGTAACTCTGCTATCAAACAAACTGATGCCTTCAATTTCTTGAGAGGATGTCACAACTGGAGATTAGGAAACTGTAGGAAATGTGCAACATTTTTCTCCTCATCCTATAGAGAGTTTATAAAAATCAATGTTTGTACATAAACAAGTGCTATCATTCAGCTAGTAGTTTAAGATAGATTTCAGCCTGTTTCATTACATTTATGAAAGATAATTATAATCATGATACTGTGATTTGCAGACAAATCTTGACTGACAACTTGACTGCCAGATTTCAGAACTAAAAATTCAGAGAGTTTCTGCATTTTCAGTGATGTACATTTCTCGTGATTCATCACACAAAGACCATGAGAAATGCAAAAGAGGGGAGATCACTGATGTTTCTTGGAGAAAAATGTCCCAGAAAAAAACAAACAACTAAACAAGTTGTGCGAAAGAGTGCAACAAACAAAAACCATGACAAAACCAAAAAATTGAAGAAAACAGAATTACTCTTGTCAGAGCTACCCTGAGAGCTCATCACATAGAGCTGGTCTTGGTTCCTCAGTACAGCTCCTCCACTGTAGCTATGCCAAGCTCATGAACTACAGTTCTGGCACAAACACCAGCATCACTGATTTTCACCTTCCAATGTCAAAGGATCATGATCTCCCTTGTCTTACTAGTAACCAACTATAAACCAAATGCAAGGCGTCCTCAAGGCAAAAAGTTTTATGCTTGCAGATCTGCAAATCACACTCTTAATGGCAGTGGAAGACTGCCAGTCCTGAGCTGCATAAATAATGGAACTAGACCTCGCCAAACTGAGTAATGAGAAATAACAAGGCTGGCTATGCAACTGAAGGTGGGATAAGGAAGACAATATGAGGGCTCTGACAATAAGAATGACTTTGTAAGCCAAGGCTTACTTGACTTCTTTCTTAAGAATTATAATATTCTCAAGATAACTTGCACTTTCAGAGTTACAAACCTAAAAATGTCCTTAAAACGAACCCACAAACTGTCTCCCTTAAAAGGAACCAACAAGTTTCAGCTGGAAAATAAAGCACTACATTTACTAGAAACAAACTTAAAGACAGTGAACCTCACATCATGAAAAAGTAAGACAGCTTAAACAGAAATCTTCAATACAAATTCCTAAGGGAGCATTTAGAAACCTCACAGGGACCCCTAAAGTTCACCCCATTTTATGTACCATCACAAAAAAGATCCAAAATCTACAACATCTACTACTGTGTGCAAAAACACAACATATATGCCCAGCAGAATGAAGCAAAACCACCCCAAAATACAGAGCCATTTTGAACACAAAGCATGGGCACCAGCTTCTCTGCTCTCACCCTGAGCTCCCTCATCATTTCCTCACTGTCTTGTTCTCTTCAGACTGCTTCTGCTACAAGCGGATGAAGTACATAATCTGTGTACATTTTGTTCACACTTTGTTAATGCAGCCTTGTACATCTGCCCAGACCTTTAGAAAGGAATATTCAAAACAAATTAATGTAACATGCAGAATATAACCAGCCCTGTTTCCCGCCTTGTGCTTTTCTTTTAAGACGAGCACGTTGCCAACAGTTTGTATTTCAGCAGCTGGGCCAGACACAGAGCAAGTTCAACAGAGGTAAAGGTTCAACAAGGTAAAGGAAAAATTAAAAAACCCCAACTCTGTGGTGCTCCTGCTAGTTCACAAGGCTGTTGATCTCTCCAAAGAACCTTGGCTGGCAGCCCTCCAGCCCCTGCTCCCTCGCCGTGTGACAAACGCCCAGCACAGCGCCCAGGGCCAAGCCAGCCCTGCCATTCCAGGGCCACATGCCAGCTCTGGCTCAGCCATTCAAATCCTTCCCCTCATGGGAGGCCCTCTCGCTTTTCCAGTGTCTGAGATTATCTCGCCCTGAAGAGCACAACTGTTTCAGGTCTGGAAGGTGCTCATGGTGGTTTTGCAAAGCTAAAACCACATTTAAAGTGCTTGGAAAAAAAAACAACAATCCAAAAACCTCCCAGTGTCTACAAGCACTTTGTGGTTCATAAGGATTTTTTTGATTAGGCAACTCTAGAGCAATTTTCAGTAGTATTCCAGGATTTACTCTTGGGGCCAGTAATAAAAATCTCCTACAGGTTTTTAAATCTATATTGGACGGCTATGTCCATTAATGTTAAAAATCTATTGCTCCTTCTACTGAACTCATGCCTTAGGTACAGAAACCATTGTGAAAGGAGTACACTGCAGGTCACTTCTATCAGTACATGAACAACTTTTCCAATTTCAGTGTCAAGACTTTCCCTCTCCCCCCACCTAAATGATCAGTCCTTCTCTAGCACATTAATGAGCAAGTTGAAAAGTGGCACACACTCACAATTTCAGCTGCTTGGAAGGTTTCTTGCCCTCTCTGTGGTATAACTTTAAGAAAACACAAACAAACAAACAAAAAATCCCATAAACCAAAGAAACAACGGAACCCCTCCCTTTTGCTTCTTGGAAAACAGGCAAAAAAATCCTGGTTTTGTAGGCTGTTTTTGATTTTTTTCAATTCATTCCAATAGCTGCACAAAAGAATAACTCCTGTTTCCTCTCACTAACACCAAATTTTTGAAAGCAGAAAGGACACGTTGAGCTTCTTCATGTTGAGATCCATCCTGAGTTCAAACCATGAGCAATGGCTTAGAGGGCCACCAGCACCCAAAACACAAGTGCCTGAAAGTCCTGCAATTTATGGATAAAGGCCTTTGGCCCTTTGGCCTTGTGGAGATCCTTAGAGGGTGAGGGATAGGGGGAATGATTTTACAGAACTTGTGAGGAAATGAGAGGGTAAATAATTTTCCCCCCAGTTTGTAATACAGGAAATGTACAGAGAAATGCACAATCTAAAAATAAACTGAGGTTTTGGATGCGGCTGGAAAATGCCCATTGAATACCTGAACATTTCACAATCATTTCTTAGTGTTCAGCCACAAGCAGCAACATGATTAAACTTTTACCTAAACCCTAAATCAAAATACTATAAAAATACTATAAAAACACTATATCCAATGTCTGTCCTCTGACTGTTCAAAAAACCTGTTGTGTGCCACCTGAACACCTCCTCCTATGGATAAAATGAAGCTGATTTGGCTTCACTGTGAGCAGTGCTTCCTCCCGTGCCCACGCCAGTGGAAAGCCTCACGCCGCAGACCGCACAAGGGCCGTGGCTGCTGGGAGCCTTCAGCAAGCAAACTTCATGTCAGAAGCCTTCACTTCAACAGCAACACAGCTCCCCAGCTCACTGCCACTTATAACCAATCCTCTGATAATGTCTCATAACAGGCTATCCCTTTCATAAGAACCTCTGCATTACTGTAAATGTGTAAGTCTTTAAAACTTCCTCTTTCAGTTCAGTAGGTGTGCAGCACACACACATAGCATAGGCAGCTTCTGATGTAGTAGTGTATTCATTCCATAAATAATTATGTATAAACAAAAATGTGATTGGAATGTCTATATAAGTAAAATACAGAGGTGTTATAATGATTGCTTACATATTAAGCAGAGATAACATGCCAACTAATTTTGGTATTCTCCAGCATATTCCCACAGGGTGAAGAGTTATCAGCTACCTTGGAAACAGTTATTTTTAATGATAAAAAGATCATTTAGGTATGTGACAAATATATTGAAAGAAATATGTACTTCCAGTAACTCTAAAAACTTTAATGAAAATCCACATCAAGTTGTCCAAATATTTTCATTCTTATATTCACCCCTGCTCCCAAAATGTGATTTAAAATCAAACCAAACAGAGGAGAAAAAAAGTTCACCCCACACACCACTAAAAACCCACTCGATAACTGTTTATCATGTTTCAAATTTAAAACATGTTAGGGAACAAATGTGAATTTGGAGTTCCTTACTGAGTGTCTTGGCCCACTGCACCAACTGTGTACAGAGCAAGGCTGTTGTTTCCACAGCATGAAATGTATGCAATATTCACAGACAGGAAGAAAAAAAAAAATCTAGCTTTAATGTAGAAAATCAGATTTTTCAGTTCACATAGTAAAA
>WEIU01010520.1:210154-225816 GCA_013389925.1 Aegithalos caudatus | reverse complement strand
AAAAAAAAAAAAAAAGGTTGACTAAAATAGTGATGCATGCTAATCTAGTTCAATGTTTTATTTCCTTCAGTTTTCAGTAGTGAATAATACATTTTATTTATAAAAATACCAGCTAAAAACCAGTAACTTTTTATGGACTGCTTCACATAACAATATTATAATATTACAATATTCTGCTTGTATCACTACACAGGTATTACTGCTACTTATGAGAGGCTCTCTACAGATGTAGAGGAGATACATGAAGATTTTTAAATAAAATAAAACACATATCAGACTACAAGAGAAGACAAAAAGAGGGAGAGAAAAACTAAATTGAATATTCACTGCAGTGAATCATAGGCTACTGACTCTTCCCTATGAATAAGCAAATAACCGGAAAGTTCTTAAAATGTTTGCTTTTGTAAAAAATTGGAGGAGTTAAGGCTCTAAAAATCTTTGAATGATAAGTCACTTGAAATCCAAGTTTGCAATGGAAGCTTCTATTTAAAAGAGCTAACCATAGATCCCATTAGTTTTGGTAAGCCTGCAGTGATCTCTCTACAGTACTTACAGTCAATGCTATAATGAACTAGATTATGTCCAAGCACTGAACGACGTACAAAATCCCATCACAATGTCTTTGTCTCATTCTCCAAAAACCCTCTCTCCTGACAGTGCTTTGTACAAATTTACAGAGCTTCATGCATTAGCAGCAAGCTTGCCAAACAGCTTTGTCCCCTCCTAAGAACCAGATCCTACCTTCTGACAGATGTCTGATAACCTCTATACTCAAAAAAATCCATGGAAGTAATTATATCATTTTTTACTGAATTACCTAGATAGCCAGGAATGGTGACTTAGAAATTAAGGCAGGTCATCTTAAAATTGTGTCCAAGGAGTTGCTAAAAGGCATAACTCTTTTACACAATAAATAACATCTGATGTAGAACATCTGATGTAACATATATGAATAAAACATAATATGAATAGAAAAATATGCTAGCAAATTATTATAATACAGTATGACTATGCACTTGCAAACATAATATGACAAGCTGCATGCAGGAAGAATTCCTTTTGACCATTATTTATTTCTGAATTCCCCAAGTCAGTTTTACAGCAGTCCTTTTCCAGGATATGCTTTTGGTATGACTCTTAGCAAAAGAATAACTAATAATTATAATAAATAATATCAGTGGCTTAGCAAAAGAATAACTATTAGTAGAATCAAATTATTAAATACCAGTTTAGCATAGGAAAGTCTAATAAACACAAAAACAGGAAGGAACAAGCAGTGGAAGGAACTAATCACACACTGTAAGGTACCAAGAGTAGAAAACCTTAGCCAGGAGCCAGGTATCAAACCTGCTTTCAGTTCCAAACTGAAAGCATAAACAACTTACCAAATGCAACTCACCTTCAGAGGGGAACAACGAGAAAGAAATACCGTTTTGGTAAAGCAACCATTCTTTCAAAATAAACACAACACAATGGGGCATGCATGGACATACAGAAAAACACAGCTGGGCACAAGCAGGCATTATTCCTGATCCTTTCCATGTTCATTCCCTCCCTCCTAACAAACACTTAAACAAAGAATAGGAAGAGCTAATGGAGTAAGAAGTACCTTTTTTAAAGAATCTATCACAGAAAACAAGGTATCAAATATAGATTCACAGCATGTAAAGATGCACCAATGGCAAATGATTTGCAAATCACAAGAACTACATTTCTCAATGCAGCAGGTTAATAACTTAGGTTTTCAGCAAAAGTTCTACTCACCTCCTGTTGGCAAAAAGTCACTTCTTAAAAGGAAGTATTTGATTATGCATCCCTTTGACTGTTTTGGCTTAACTTTCCAGGCAAGTTAAGAGGGTTCAAGTAGAAATCATGCATGAAAGATTGAGCTGCTTCACTGCAGACAGTATTAATTTATCTCATACTTAGTTTTTCAACTTGAAATAGATGGGAAACCACACTGGGATTCTGCACTGGGCACTTTATTTTTCCAAACTGAAGTAAACACATAGCCCTTGGAAGTCATGAGGCTTCTTTCGCTCCCTGGAAGAGCTTAAGCAAAGACTTCTCAGTTCTGACGCACAGAGGGGGAGAACAGCTCTTTGCTCCATCTAATGGTGAAAGGGAATAAGCGTTTCTGTAAGGTTTCACTTCGTAACAGGTAAAGTCAATCCAGGGCAACCCGTGCACTTTTTTTTTATGTCACAACGGAGCTCATTTGGTCTGTGTGGTGATGAGGCATGACATGGGTACACAGAGCTGCAGAGGAGACAGAGGCAGACACGTCCAGGACAAGGCAGGTAACCGCTGCTGATGTCAGATCCCAACACAGGAACTATGGCTTTTTCCATGCCTGTCTCTGCTTTCTTCCCCGAGTCTCCGGACCCTGTGCAGGAGCTGCCTGCATGTGTCAGACCTCCTGCCATGGGATGGTGATGTGAGGGCAGGCAATCTGGGGCAGGGCCAACAGGACCAACTTCACACAAAGCACTGGGCAAGCAGCTGAGCACCTCCTGCTGCCGAGCAGGCTATGATCTGGCACCAGGGCACCCTCCCCAAGCCAGCCCGTCCTGCTGACCCCAGCATCTGTTTGAATCTGTCCCAAAGGCACAGATGGAGGGAGAGCACCCTGTATGGCTGGCCTTCACCCACAATTCAATGTGTGGCTAAGCAGACATCATTATCCTGACCAAAGGTCTGTGCTGCTTTTCCACTGAAGGACTATCAATGACCTCTTACTCTCCAGGGCTTCCAAGAGCCCTTAAATGGGAAAAGAAAGAATCAGGATTTCTTTAAGACCTAAGAACACAGTGTTTCCAGGGAACATCTGAAATGGCATAGGAGTCCCTAAATACCATCCCAGTCTGTTTCTTATCGTTCTAGCAAGAGGCTGGAACTCTGTGGTTCTAGCAAGAGGCTCACCCAGTACCATCTTCTGGAATCAGGACACACACACAGGTTTAGACAAACCAAATGATGTGTGATTTGTTCTCACACAACAGGTGCTATGCTGAGCACCAGGGCAACGCAACAAGGTGGTTCTGCTTTTCCCAGGCATTCAGAACAGAGAGCAGAGGGCACTGTCCCTCCACATTCACACCCAGGGCACAAGCAAGTAAATGTTCACACAACAAACACCACCCACTGTATGATGACCATGTTCACTTTTACCTTCATAATTAATCAACTCCTGAACAGACAGTAAAAATACCTCATTTGTCCTTTTAGGAAATTAATTAATTTGGAAGTACTAAATCTTGGTATGGAGCTGTTTTGAGTTTTTAATACATCAGTGTTCAAGGGAAAAAGACTTCAAAAAAAAAGTAATTCTGAGTATTCACAGCACTTTAAACAAGCTCAATTTTCAGAAAATAAGGAGGAAGGTTTCAATTGATGTGAATTGGTAGGAAAAAAAGAAAAGCCAAATAGAAGCAGAATTATCTTCTAACCTGAAACAAGACAAGGTGCTGAGTTTTACCCAAAATAACCTCCCTTCAAGTCCAGTAATGCAGTAAAGTTAATTCAAATCTCTCTTAAAGACAATTGCATCTGTATGTCAAGACAACTGTAGTTCCCTGCAGGTACAGAAGTTTTATTTTATTCTAAATCTGTATGCTATCTAGAAATGTTATGATCTGGTCATCTTCAGGCAATTAATACCTAAATTATATCCAGTTTTGTAAAACACATAATACTTGTATTATTAAAAATAATTGAAACATTATTTCAGCTCATCATTTTTTTGTACTTTGATTTCTATGAATTCATGCATATATTTATATATAAGATAATGTTTACTGCCCTATTCCTGACATTCCAAATTCCACAAATACTGAAGACAATGCATGTAAATATTAACCTGATGAAAGTAAATGCATTAACTTATCTGAAAATGTTTTCTTCTGCTGTATCTTACTCAAGTTTATAAGAGGAAAACAAAATCATACTTCACTTCCATGTTTAGGAAGATGTATGATGTAAACAATGCACAAATTGTCACGAGTGCCCTGTGTTATTTTCAATAAAAACACCTGTGACCTGCCAATTATATAGCTCACACCTTGCTGTGAATGTACTCATCCTCTTTGTAAGGGAGACCTCATCCTCTTATTCTTCCATCTTGGAACATAACACAAAATTCTTAACATAGAAAATGGGGGGATTTTTATTTATTTCATGCACACATCATAGAAGAGAATCATTCATACCATTTATCTTAACTTTCAAAAAAAACCAAACGTGCCTTAGAAATTTAACTCTGGGAATGGAGTTAGGCCCTGCATTGATTAACATTTTCCTTTTCCTAATACACACTGGTCTTGTTGAGAGTTTGGCTAACATAAGGAATAATTATTTCTATCATACCCTTACACAATTAAATATCTTTTATTTGTACTCAGAAAAAACAAAACCAAATGTGAACTGTCATCTTGCAATAATCAATGTTTACTAACTTTATACTGGCTTCCTTGTTCCCATTGTAGAAGCATTTTTTTTATAAATTCTATAAGTTCATTCTTCATTTAGAAACGTGGCAGCAAACAAGCATACACACAAGGCCCAGTATATGAGAATGAATTATGTCCCCATCACTACAGAAAAAATACCACTCAGAAATATCAGATATACATATATATATATATATATATATATATTCAGTACCTCAGCATCAGTTTGAATAGCTAAATACAAATAAAGTAAGAACAATTTTTTAAATGGGAGTCATGACAGAAAGCTCCTTAGGCACAAGAATAAGGATCCTTCAATGCCACACCACAGTATAAATACCAGGAAAAAAGTCCACATTCAGAAACCAAACATTTCAGGATTCATCTACAAACAGCTAGACTAAATTCCTCCTGATAATAATTAATCATTAGGTCTTACAGCTCCTATAATGTATTGGTCAAAAGAAGAGCAATGCTATCTGTCTAGAGGTGCAGCAATGAGCAAATTAAACTTGTTATTTTTTATCAAAGTTTCTGATGTTCTTCATGTAAAGAAGAATTAATATAGTTGGAAGTGAGGCCACGCAACTCCTCAGAGAAATTTTCCACATGGCATTTCATCATTTAACAGGCAGCCACTTGGCAGGGAAACATTGCAGAGGTCAAAGAATTCACAAATTTACACAGACACATGTACCAGAAACATATAACACACCTTGACCACATATAGGTAGGGCATTCCTAGACTTGACAAAGAGGAGACCTAATTTTCTAGAGCCAAGCTTTGAAAAATCTCAAATATATTACTTACCAGATAATTTAATTGTAGCAGGCAGAGCTAAAAGATGTACAAAATTTAGGGTATTAAAATGAAAAATAGTAAATAAAACATCCTACTTGCAGTAAAATGTTCAAATTAATAACAGAGGCAGAAGAGGTGGGAAGTTTTTGATCCAACTAAAGACAAAAGAAAAATCATAATGATTTTTAAATTCCTGCCAGCTGCAACAGCAGTTTGAGCTGAAGATTCAATCCCATCAGCAAAGAGGCAAAGGTGTCTTCATCTGTCTTATAAAACCCTTATGTTGAGATGAGATGGACATTCTCTAGGTCATCTTTAATGTCTTTGTTCAAGTCCTCCTCCACTACTGCCTTAAGTATTAAAGGCTTCCACTAGCATACAAGCTCTCCAGAGTTAACTTTCCTTTGGAAGATTCCCAGCATTAGATATAACTGAATTAACATTAGTGCAGTTACTTCTCATTTTTTTAGCCCCTCCTGTCTTGCCATCCCTCAGGTACACTAGTGCTCTTACCTCCCAGCACTTTTATTCTTTGCTTCAAGTATTTCCTTAGGAGTGCCAATGTACAACAAAAATCATATTTTTTTTTTTTTTTCATCCTAGAATCACAGACTGGCTTGGGTTGGGTGGGATCATAAAGATCATCTAGTTCCACTCCCCATGCCATGGGCAGGATGCCATTTAAATAGATCAGGTTGCTCAAAGCCCCATTCAGCCTGGCCCTGTGGCCAGGTAGGACACCAGGTTTATCTTCCTCCACACTTAATACATTCACTGTATTCTCATCCACATTTACAAAACATGTCCCCTTTTAGTCTCACATTTATTTACCTATTGTTAACATATAAACTACACTTAAGAGATTTGTATTAAATAAAAATTCAGTTACACAGTATGTTTATGAATTAAAATTTTGTCATTAAAAGAATTTTAGCTGATTGCTTCTTGATTTTCATTTTGGTCTCTTTTTCTCCTGCTTGCTCCTTTAAAACATTTGACTGAAACAGTATAAAGGAGAGAAGCCTATAAGCCTTCACTCTTAGTTGTGATGCATACATATGCACTTTTAAAAATAAGTCTAATGTTTTTAAATTAACAGAAGTAAAACTTGATAGTTTGTGTCTCACAAAGAACAGATAAAAGAAGTAGCAATGAAGGAAGCATGCCATGAAAATCACTGCATTACACAGCATCAAAACAAATGTCTTCTTAATATATGAGATATAAATCCTATTTAAATCCTGAAATAAAGTATAACTGCTTATCCAACTTATCAGCTAAAATCAGCATGTCATGAAAGTTTGTCTTATTAAATGACTTATTGTCTAGAAAGGGTAGTTCCTTACTCAGCTGTTGGGTAAGCAGCCAACTTAAGACAATGTTTTGCAAAAATAAGTTATCATTTTACTCCATTGTTTCAGTTATAATACTGATGGGCTAAAATAGATTTCTGTCTACTTCTCCTGCTTTCCATTTCCCAAAGCACATCTTTCAATTGTGTTCATCATTCTCTCTTTTGTTTACAAGGAGGAAGGGGAAATGAGAAAGCAAAGAACTTAGATAAAGAGAAAAATGAGTAACTATGAAGCTCTACACTTGGCTTCAGAGAGATTTAAATGATGGCTCAGGAATTTCAAACCATATTCCAAAGAGCATATTGTGATAGACTGTTCCCCATCCTCACCATGTGCCATTCAGAGGAAGGAACTGTGAACCACAGCTTGAGATGAACCTGCTACCAACTTCCTATAGTTTGGGAGGACTACAGATGGGCCAGCTGGTGACATTTACCTTCTCCAAGAGGCAAGTCTGCCCAGACTGAAGACCCTGTCCTCTAGGGGCACACAAACTCCTGTTATACCAGGAGCCAGTTTATCACAGCACTTGGGTTGTTTGCCTCTGATTAAAGTGAACTCATCTTCAGCCTTTGCCATGGTTTAGCCCCAGCTGGCAGCCAAGCGCCAAGGCAGGCACTCGTCGCTGCCCCACCAGCAGGATCAGGGCTGGAAGGGTAAACAAGAACTTGTGGCTTGAGATAAAGGAAGTTTAATAGGGAAAGCAAAAGCCATGCACACAAGACAGCAAAATCAAGAAGTAATTCTCTGCTTCCCATGATCAGGCATCTCCAGGAGAGCAGGGCCCCATCACATGTAATGGTGACTTGGGCAAACAAACACATCGCTCCAAACAACATTCTGACTCCTCCTTCCCCCCACTTTATACACTGAGCATGAGGTCAAATGGTACGGAATATCCCTTTGTAATATGTAAAAGGTCAGAAAGGCCTTGACTCTGCGTGAGCCCTGCTCAGCAATACCAAGAACACCTCCATATTATCAACCCTAATCAGCACAAATCCAAAACACAGCCCCTACCAGCACTGTAAAGAAAACTAACTCTACCCTGCCCAAACCAGGACAGCACTGTAGCAGGTTAGGTAGGCAAAGACACACCTTCTGGCTCACAGGTGGTAACTGCTGAAGAAAAGCATTAAGCCAAGGGAGTTGAAATAATCTGCTGTCACCAATTTTTAACCAATTTTGTAAAACTCAAAACCCAATTCAAGCAGTGCATTTAAAGATGTTTTCCTTTATATTAATAAAAGTAAATCAACTCCTACTCAGCATAGAATTGCTGAGGTACCCTGCACCTCTGTCAGGCCTCTACAAAGCTGGTTTGTGCTTTCCTTTCTAAACAGGACAGAGCACCTTAGCACCCAGACTGCTGAAACCATATGAGATACAACTCCTCTGGCAAGCCATTTTTAAAAGATTTACAAAGAGATCTGCTGCAAATAATGTTTGTTTCTTCTAAAGATCTCCTTCCACAAACACATAAGTCATCCAAAAGCCAACTTGGTTCTCCTTCTGTATCATCTCTCAAGCACAGCCAGCACCTGTACAACCCTGCAAGCCTTCCTGGCACTGTGGCAGTGTAACCAACTTAGTCAGTTGAACACCAGAGGAATTTGCAAAATGAAGAAAAGAAAAAAAAATTAAAAATACACACATGCCTCCTGATGCTCAGAAAAGACACACAGGATTTCAGATATACAGAGTCCACCAGAGGAGAGGTCACCACACCTGTGACCAGACTGTCTACCTTTGCATACCACTTAAAACCGCCCTAGAGTCACAATCCCTGGTTTATCTTTTGCTGCTACACATCAATTTTAAACCTCTGCATTCCCCAATTCTTCCTTACCGGATACAATTTCTAAAATTACTCCAATTAAATATCCCTCAAAGATAATTGGAACATGTACAATTAGCAGGAAACAAGTTTTTCAGATTGTAAAGAACTGCCAGAGATGACCTATCAGTCCAAAATTAGCAATTTCTCCACATGGCTTTTACTAACAAACTCTGAATCACTACAAATCTGTCTATACTTACTCTCCTCCCAGAAACGCTCCTCCCAAACTCCCACAGGCTCTAAGATTAAAATGATCCCTCATCCTTCAACTGGTGAAATAATTTAGACAGCCTTCACTCCATTTTCTTGGCACCTTTCTTCCCCCTCTGGGCCTACAAACATAATAAATATTATGCTCTGGTATTTTGTGCATACTATGCAGAAAGCTTGAGACTGGAAGTATGTTTGGCATCATAATTACCTGAGAAATAAGATTTAAACACAATTCTACTGTCAGAGTTTCCAAACAACTGGCTAAGAGAACTTTCTGTGAAAGTTTATGAATGGCATCTCACTGCATGAATCAGACTTTTTACTCCCACCTGGAAAAAGGATTTTTTTTTTTATCCTCCAGATATTACAGATAATGATCTCACAAAAGTTTTTAAATAAGTAAAAAATAATAATAATTAAAAAAACAACAAACAGCCCCAAAAGAAGCCCATACCACAAAAAAATCCAGGGTAACTTATCATAGGCTGTGAGGAGAAACACAGTAAAATGTCTCACTCTGAGGCAATAGGGAAGGTTTCTCATTCCCTATGCTTTCTCAGTATATATTAAGGATGATCCAGTCATTTAGTGAGCTGCAGCTGAATCCTGAGGCTAAGAGTCTTTCACATAAACCAAATGCTGAACTGGATAACATATTTCAATACACACTTAATAGTGGGACCAATGAAAAATGATAAATAACACAAAAAATTCAAGCCAAACATTTCTGGTGGCTTTCATTTTTACACTGATTTTATTCATTTTACACTTGTGCTTCCAAATTCTTAATATTCATGTGCTTCTCTATGTTACTACTTATGTCCAAAAGTTAGGAAGAGCACAAAATACAGAGTGTGCAAGCTGAGCAGTGGGTGGAAGTGGAACCAGTGTCATCCCAAGTACAGGCATGGCCAAAATTGCAACACCAAGGGAAGAAATGATGTTTGGGGTATTTTTTCCTATTCCACCTGTTTTCTGTAGGCAAAGGGAGAGTGGCATGACTTAACAACTTAAGACCTTCTGTACAAGGAGCTCACAGCAGTAGTCAGAATCAATCCAAAAGAAGAAGCACAGAAGTGACTCCCACTACATTTTCAGGGTGGGCAGCATCCCTGGTGTCATCCATCCTTCCATCAGCTCCATGGGGAACACCAAACTGCCCTTTGCAAGAACTGAACCCTAGTGGCAGTACAGGCATGACTTTGCCTGGAATCAACCTGCCAAGCCCCACCTCTTAGAATATGTAGCACCCAGTTACACTGACAGTAAGTTCCAGACCCCACCGAGAATGCCCTTCTATTGGCTACTGCTAACACAACCCAGTTTGTCTTGCTCACACCAATATGCATCTGTTCATCACAGGAGGACTGACAAGGTAGCTTTCAGCTCAGAAAGGAAAGCTAAACATTTTTCCAAAGCTTCCCCATTTCAGATTCACATTCAAATACTTTAACAAGGCTTTTTAAATATTTCTTAAGACATAATTAGCCAGCATGATAGGCAGCAGTCTATTATTTTTCTAGGTAGTTGAATAAACTGTTCAATAAAAGTATTATTAAGTTGAAACAAAACTGGATATATATGGTATTTAGAGTCTCCATATACAGGATTCACATATATAAGCCCAGGTATGTACACAGTATAAGCCTCACAGAAATCAAAGGAAGTTTTGCTCTAAGCATCACCGAAACTGAGGATTTTTTTATTAAACTTAGTTTTGAGAAACTACTTTCAGATATTAAGGTACTATATTCTTAAATATTTACATTAATATATCCAAATATATGTCTGCCAGCATCAAAACTAATGTATGTACACAGAAACTCACAGAATCATGGAATGATTTGGATTGGACGGAGGGTCCTCAAAGATCACCTTTGGTCAGGGACACCTTTCACTAGAGCAGGTAACTCAGAACCCCATCCAGCCTGGTCTTTAACACTTGCAGGGCATTAAAGAGGAGTCCACAATCTCTCTGAGCAACCTTACCACCCTCACAGTAAAGAATTTCTTCCTAATATTTAATTCAAACCTGCCCTCCTTCAGCTTAAGGCCATTCCCCCATGTCCTATCACTTCAAGCCCTCATAAAAGTCCCTCTTAGATACTGGAAGGTGCTGTAAAGTCTTGATGGACCCTTCTCTTTTCCAGGCTCAACAACCCCAACTCTCCCATCCTGTCTTCATAGGAGAGGTGCTCCAGCCCTCTGATCATCTTAGTGGTTCTGCTACAGTACACAGATAAAAAAGTTGACAGCTAAAAAATGGTGAATGTAATACTAAATAAGTGAGCGTAGTGCTAACTGAATGTATCTGGCATTTTCAAAGACAAATGATTTATCCATTCATTATTTTGATTTAAAAATCAAGTAATTTGCAAACATAATAAAATTAAACTCTAAAAATATATTATTTAACATAAATTTGTAACCAAGTAGGACCCACCATGAGTTTTTGGCCCTCTGCTATTTAACAATTCACTAATAATCCAGAAGACAAAGGGCTGCTGTTAATACCAGCCACCACTGGCAGAGGGACGAGGGAAATAATCTAAACTGTAGAGTTAGGCATAAAATATTCTAACCTATTCTGTAGAACCCTATACGTGTTTTGAACAGTAACAGCTACAAAAAATTCCTAGTGAGCCAGTAGGTGAATCTGATCTCGTAAGATGATGACACAGAAATGAAGAAGTACAGCTAGATCAACAGAAGAACAACAAAGAATATTGATTTTAGTATGTTGTATTGCACTAGCCAGTCAGATGTTAACAGTGCATGTGCAGTTCTCTTTTAAGCCTTTTAATAAAAATACAACCAAAAAATTCATATCAATACATAACAACAAAGGACTAGAGAAAATTCCTTACAGCAAGAGTTAGAGACGTCTGATGAGTTTAAAATGAGAGTATTGAAAGGTGACTTCATTAAAGCGTATAAACATCTCACTAAGAATAAAGCATTGGAGCACTGAAGAAGAAACCAGAGGCAATGTCTGGAAACAGAAGCCAAACAAATTCATACTAGAAATAGACATTAATCACATTTTTCAGCAATGAGGACCATCAACTACTGATGAAGTTAGAATGCAATGCATCTTCCATATGTGTAAATGAAGACCAAACACTTCTAGAACCTACACTCCATGATAAGTACTGGCCTAACAGAAAGGTAGTTGCATAGATTCAGAAAATACAGAGTTTAACCCATATGATGTAATGGCTTTGCATGACCTTAAAATTGCTAGGGCATATGAATTAGTGCCAAGGTAAGTAAATTAGTGGTAATAAACCACACAGCATCACACAGTAACATTAGAAGGAGACTCCCCTTTTTTTTTTTAAAGTCACTCAACCTTTCTACATGAAAACAATGCATCTCCATCTGGTAACAACAATATATTTTCCCCATACGATCTCATTTCATAAAATAAAAAGGCTTTTCATTACATGCATATCTTAAAAAAAATTAATCTTTTTCTACTACTTATCAGCTGGGATAAATGTCACCTAGATATTAACACAACATTACTGAAAATTATATCAATACTAACAAAATCCAATGAATGTTTATTACTAATATTTCAAAACGTTACCACTAGCTGGCAAAGCTCATTTAGGTTAGAAATAGCTATTTTGATAAAAAGAGAAACATTGATTACATAATTTGCACTCATTTTGTCACTTTTGTCCTTTTTATCATTTTCTTCTCTGCCGCATAGTTGCTTGACACTGCTGACTCACAGGCAGCAAGTATATTCCTAGACTGAATGTAAATGCATCTTATGCCCCTAAATTGACATTTTCTAGATATTCATCTCCTGCTTAACACCACCTGTACTCTAAGGGTGCATCTGAAAAGAGATTAAGTGAAGAAACAGAACTGTCCTCTGAAACTAAATTGTTTCTTGATTGCTTCATAGGAAACCATTTCATTAGGCATACAGCTACTCCTCCAGCATACAGAAGCAGGAACTGTACAAAGATTATCTTAATTTGCAGATCATAAATACAAAAATACACACATCCATTGGACAGCAGGGCCTACTGGCCTGAAAAATGTTATTGTAAATTCAAATGGGAACTTCAGACTACCATATATTCATATTATAGGGTATGGATCCTTAAGGNAAAAAAAAAAAAAAAACCACAACATCAACAACATAACCACCAAGAGGGAAAAAAGGGGCTTGGGAGAAGAGGACCTGGAGAGGTCAGATAGTCCAAGTCCCATTCCAGTGTAATCCAGACAGAGTTTTCCAGTTTATTCCTCAGAGTCTCCAAGTAAATCTATTCTGGAGCTCACGATTCTTGCTGCTCAAAAGTATTCTGCCCATTCTTGACCTGTTTGTCTTTCTTTTTTTTTTCAATATCTAACCCACATTCTTTAGCTGTACACTGAAATTCTTGTCCTATCCCTTAAGAATAGGAAGAGTATTGTTGCTTCTCCCCTGGCATCAGTCTTTTACATACATGAAAATTTGATTCTCCCATCAGTAAATAAAACATGATTCACTCAGTCTTCTCAAAAGGTCACTTTTCTTAGACATCTCACTACCTGTTTCCTTCCCTTAAACTAACATCTTTCCAGAATCCCAGTGCCTTGCCCACATCAATACATGGGTCTAAAACTCTACACTGTTTTCACAGTCTGCACTTAGCTCAAGCACATCCTCACCCAACCTGCACGAAAGCAGAGGTTGAGAAAGCCACAGGGGGAAAAAAAGGAATGTGTTATGAGGGATCAGAGACACAAAGATTCTAGGCAGAAAGTAATGTTGTTCCCAACTACACTCAGATTTTTTTATCAATATTTTAATCTACTGAGTTTATTTTGACCTCATTATAAAAATGAATTTATTTGGGCAGCATGATAAAAAAGGGCTGTGATTCTACCTGAGGCTTCTAGCATAATAAATTATACCAATGAGGAAAACTATAAATCCACTATAAATAAGGGGAAGGAAGGAAAATCATATACACATGAATACCTGTAAGTAAATAATTTGCCTAATTTCAATAGTTCTTACACTATACATTTTTATTACATTGTACAAAGAATAAAACATTTTGCCTCTTGGAATGATGCCAAATCTTAACTAATAACTGGAATACACTTTGAAATAATTCACCATAAACTAATTTATCATAGTTCTATGTGATGTCTTCCACCTGGTTTATCTTGCTAGCATTCCTCCTTGATCTAGACAGCTACCTATCAGCAATACACGCTTCAAAAATGCCTAGGCAAATGTTTCACAAATTCAGGACAAAATTATCAACTTTTTTGCCACTCATGTTACAGGCAGAGACAGCAGAGTGTGCAACCTTAAGCACAACACAGTTTTGAGACAGCTAATAATATAATCATGGAAAATTTGTCTCACGTGGAATTTTTTAACTGTGAACTTCAGATTTTACACCACTACCGAAATCTGAAAGATCACAATTTGTACCCACTTTTTTGTCACTTGCCTTGACTTTTTTGTGCAAGTCCTAGTGATGCTGAAGTCAACAGGGGTTTTGTCATTCAATTCTCTGGTCCATAATCAGATCTCCTATCGGAAACAGTTATTTATTCCAGTGTTTGAAAAGACTTTTCATCTACCCCAAGCAACTTGCTTTTCATTCCTCAGTCCTTCAGACTTACACACACAAGAAAATTGAATAAATCAGATTTATTTAATCTCTATCAATTTGTCAGTGCTTTATATGGTTGGATCTGAAAGCCTCGGATTAGCAAACTGAGGGAACATACACATGAACAAGGCACCACATCTCACACAACCCTAACAGGCTAAAGCACATTTAAAAATTAAGTTATATTATTATTTATATATTCTTAGATATACCAGCTGAGTGTCCACAAGGTCTTAACATATATTTAATAAATACATCATAAAATGTGATTCATAAGTAAATACTCATACAGATGACTCATTTTTTTCTACAAAACCTTTAATACATCAATCAGAACATGGATTACACAAACACATGAACAGACAAAAGATAGATTGCTACAGAAGGGGAAATTTGGCTGCTTCTCAGCAAATACAAATTAAAGCATACAAGCTCTAGTGCATAGAAGAAAGAAGATAAATAACCCCAAAAGGTCACAGCACGTACTCTGCGATCTGTGGGTACTTATGCAATAAAAGATAAAACCTGCTTCTGTGAATAAAACTGAGTGACTGCAGCATTCAGTTTCAATATGCTTTTAAAGATGTATGAAAACATGACAATCACTGCTGCAATATTGTTTCAGGTAACAGGGAAAGTTTCTAATCCAGTGAGAGGAAATACAGAGATGGCTACAATTAAGTACCACAGCCACCTAACTCAAAGCCAAATGCCTCCACTAAGTTTTGTTTTATAAAGGATACTACTTCCAATTTTTGTATTCAATTCATATTCCCAAGTAATTCAGCAGTATGCTTTTAAATAATATTTCTTTACACTGTAAAAACATCAGAGAATAAATCATCGTAGTCCCACTTCTAGTAATGTGGTATTAAAAGAAATTCTCAGGAAGGATTTCTTCACTGAAAGGATAAAGAAAACATTGAAAAGGACTGCCCAAGGAAGTGGTAGAGTCACCATCCCTGTATATGTTCAAGAAACAATGGTACTTAGTAGTATATGGTCTACTTGGCAAGGTGGCATTCAGTGAAAAGCTGGACCTAGTCTTCTTAGGGGCCTTTTGCAACCTTAATAACTCAGTATTCTAAAGCTGCAATTGCAGATTCCTCTAAAAAGAAGGAATCAGCTGTGAAAAACAACAGGAAATTTCTGTTATAGTTATTCATTGATTGGGAAACACTAATTCTACATTACCCCTCTTACTGAATCTCAGATATTAATGGAAACAGAAAACAAGAGATGGGCTGATGCCACAGAATCATCTTATTTCTTTTCTCAGTCATATCACTATGGTTGGGCCAGTTACTGCCATACCCTATCAATAGTCAAATATTTGCTTCTCAGAAAGGAGGAAAAAAAAAAAAAAAA
>WEIU01010520.1:196774-210087 GCA_013389925.1 Aegithalos caudatus | reverse complement strand
TTTTTTTTTTTTTTTTAATGTTTAACAGAATCTGTATTTAACTGCAGATTTCCATCATGCATACATCAAAACATAACAGGCTCCTGACTGTCCTTACCTTATCTCTGCTTCCAGGGTTGATTTTTGAAAAACATTAGGAATATTTTCATACTTTCCCATATTCCCCCCCCTTCCCAGCAAGTACTACAGCCTTTCACTGCACACAGCTTTGTATACAGACCTTTAATTCTATCTAAGCTAAATAAAGTTTTGTTAAGTTAACCATTTGTTAACCATTCTCCTTGGTCTGAACCAGTGTGTTTGCTATTTTCCTGAAAATGTAGTCAAGTTAGTAGCATTTTTTAAACAACAACAACAACAAAAAAGATTTGGCAAGGAAAAATCTTACTGACAGGCATCCTTTTGGGGAGGCCTGCAACATTCTCTTTTCTCCTGACTGCAAGTGAAGGGAGCTCTCCTACCCTTCTTTATGAGCTGGCCAGGCATCCATGGAAGGAAGCCTGCACTGGTCCCAGAGGGCCATGGGGATGCTCCACCTGCAAGCTGAAGCAGCTGAGGCAGATTTCACTCATGGCTGTTCATCCCCTTGACCAGGAGCTGTTCCAGAGAACTGCACAAGCACGGAGCCCGCAGTGCAGCAACAGAGGCTCCCTGGCACACAGATGGGCTGAGGTGGCAGCCAACACAAGTGGGGGGTAGGAAAAAGGAGCATGGAAGTGCCAGGGAAACAGAAACCTGCTGAAGGGCAAGGATGGGACAGAAGAATTCTAGCAGTGATAGAAGCTGGAAATAAAATAAAGCCTGGAGTCAGAAGATGCAATTGGGAACAGCTGTGAAGTCCACTAGACTCCTACATTTTCTATCTCAATCATAAGGTACCAGCCAACTGCTGAAATTCTGGATATTCAGATTCAATATATGACATATGAAAAGATTACTGCTATTCCAGGTACTGGATTATGTCTTTAATAACATAAACAAACCAACTACCTAGATAAAAGAAATATATATAAACTATATATATGTATCTATATATAAACACATACAGTAACTGTACAGACACAGGAGTACAAAATGCTGTCCACAGGTTTTCCCAGATGGACAGGTTTAAAAAAGAAAAGATCTAGATCTATAGAATAAGCAGGGTCTTCCAAATCACTTAAGCCAGTGTCTACAAACTACAGCTGTAGGGCTTCTTCTTAGCAGAGGCTGAATTGAGCCTTTTTCTTGAAAAAGTGCTAAGCAGAAAAGATATCTAAACTAACGGAGTCATTTATGGTAGAAAGGAGGATTCTGACATTTGCAAAAATGGAAAACAAGTATTTATTTAAATTAATATGTTAAAAAAATATTTTTAAATAAGTTTCAGACCAGAGTTGAGAAAAATTTAAATTAAAAACAAAAAACAAAACAAAACCACAACACAAACCAACCTGCCCCCACAATTTTGTTCTCATTGTTCAGAGAGGGCTAAAAAAAAATAACAACCCCATGAAAAATCAGATCTATGTGTCCCATATCACAAGTGAAGACCTAGACATTTGTTTAATCGTAATCATTTCATATCTCAATCCCTCTTCTGTAAATAGATATTAAAAGGCTGCTGAATCTTACAGCAGCAGTGCAAAATTAATTCAGTGTAGTTTTAAGTATGCAGATACAATGATAAGTGAGGCACTTTGGGAAAGAGCAGCTTTGGGAAACAAGCAGTTCTGCACACGCTGCAAAACAGGGATGCAAGAAAACAGAGAAGACGTGGCCAAAGAGAAATATTAAGCAGCTGATCTTTGTTAGATCACTATCCCACCTCATACATAGAAACATAGGCATGACATGAAGGAAAAAAAAAGAAAAAAACACTGTTCAAATAAGAGAAAGTTGCTCTGTCAGCATTTTGCCCTGCATTTCTATTTGCCAATTTTGACATAACATATGCAGAAAAATTACTCAGTCCTCATTCAGATTAATTCTAGTTTTCACAAAGCACTGGAGAAAATATTTTAATATGAAAAAAAATTTACATCCTTATCAATACAGCACTTACAAGTTTCCCAACTAAGTCTATTCTTTACTTATTGGGGAAAAAAAAGGATTCTTAAAGTCTTTTAAAATTAATATTTTAAATATAAGGAGTCTAAAATTGAAGATGTAAGAACATTACATAATAAAATAAACTTATGAAAAGAAGTGCTAGATATTTCATACTGTGGACTTTAAAACCTTTGCCAAATGTTTGCTGTGTTTGGATAAAAGAAGAGTCTTCATCATGTACCAGTGCGAGATCTGTTTTGTATCACTTTGAGCTCATTGTGTTAGATACAAATGTTGCTTATATATTTGACAATCTTTTTGTAGAAAGGGGTTATCCTATCACGTTCCTAATTTGTGCTGACTATTACCACGACATGGCTAATGCAGCCAAAACTGTGCTCTTCTGCATGATCAAGGCTATCAGATCTCACATCACTTTGACAAGTTTTCAGTCAAGACTTTTTTCAACTATGACCCAGAGAACTAATATTAAAGCTGATTAACTAAGACTGACAAAATTGTTTGTAGGATGAAGCTTACATATCTCAGGCTTTCTTTTGCAACTCCTATTTATTTCTTAAGTTGCCAATATTAGCATAAGAAAAGCACAAAGGCAGATTGCAACAGGAAAAGTAAAATCTATGTTTATCAAAATATACATACTTCAATATACTGCTTTCTTAAATTTCCAGTGAAATATATTGGATTTCCTAAATATCATCCTTTGAAAGGTGTTATCATTCATAAGTTAATGAGCTGATATTTTACAAGTTTAGTAGTTTCTATAGAATTTATACAGATTTTTTTTTTAAGAATGCACCTCTAGTTTCCAATATTAATCTCATATTTCTTTCCCTGATTTAAATCCCCACAATATTTGCCAACTATGAAACACACAAATCTTTCAGTAAACCAGGAAGGGAGAGGCAGAAGCATTTTTCGCTTCCAGATGTAAACCAAAATGTTTTGGACAAATTTCTTACCCCACTTCCAATTTAAAGTAAACCTGAGTGGTAAGTTTTTTCAACCATTTTCTGGGAGCTTTTTTTTTTTTCCCTCTGGGACAGATTTAAAGCAACTCTGAACAACAAAAAGGAAAATCAAAATAATAACTAAAATATACTCTTAGTGAAGGTGGGAGTTAAGAGGGAAAGCATACCAGCTATGAATAAAAAAGGAGAGTTGAAGCCTATAGCAAATATACTACAAGTTAATGGACCAGTCTGGCCCAGAGGGACACTCACTGGATGTCTTTGGATGCAAGCCTCAATATTGCATAAATCACAAATGAATAAGCATTATTCAACCTCTTTTCCAAGTACCCTGAAACAAGTAAAAATATTCTCACAGCCAGAACAGCCAAAACTGTTCAAAACAAGTTCACGAGCCATTAGAATTTTAAAATGACCAAGTCAGGCAAGTCCTTCCCTCCACAGCACTGTCACCTGTGCCTCACCTCCCCCAGATCCCCAACTTCCTTCCACTTCACACCCTCCAGAACCCTTTCCCAAAGACAAGGTCCAAGTGCAGCCATTTCCCTGTAGGCAGCTGAGCACATCAAGAAGCTGCAACCACAAGTTGCTGCCCTCTCAGCTACCTGAGGAGTCAGCACACAGCATGAGGGAAACCAGCACCTCACAGCACCCATGGCTGATGACACAACAAATCTGAATTGAAAGCTCTCAAGTGCCTCATAAAATACTTCAGCTTACAGAACTGTCTACATTCAAGCTGAATTGGGAAGAGTGACACCAGTGGGTTGAGGGAAGGCATCACCTTCCCTGTGAGGCACATGTGGAGTGCTGGGTCCAGCTTTTGGCTCCCCAGTGCAAGAGAAAGATGGACATGCTGAAGCAAGTCCAAAAGAGGATTAAAAGCATCTGACAAACAGAGCTAAGCCCAGAAAGGACAAGGCTCATCAACATATATAAGCACCTGCTAGAGAAAGTAAAGAAGACAAAGCCAGGCTTTCCTCAGTGTGTCCCAGTGTCAGGACAAGGAGAAATTGGCTCAAATTTAAATGCAGGACACTTCATTTGACTAAAGAAAATATTATCTTACAAAGAGGGTAGTTGAACACTGGCTCAGGTTGCCCACAAAGTTTGTGGAGTCTCTACCCAGACATTCCTTGAGAAGGGCATTGGACCTGATGGCATCCAGAGGTACCTTCCAGCCTCAACCATTCAGTGATTTTGTATACACTAAGATTAAATGGCCATCCTGCTGCTTAATGCCAAATAAGAATGGAAATACAGCATATATACAAACGTCAGCAAACACAAAGATGATTAATTAAGTCTCCAACTTAAAGCTACACTGAATGAGCAGAGCTAAAATAGCTAGGGCTTCTGCTTATAATTTGTTGGCCCTGACCTCCCTCTCTCTTAAGGTCCCTCTGCTGTTTGATGAAGTGACATTTTGTAAAGGCAATTTCTAGATTCAAAAGAACAATTTAATGAGCCAAGGGGGTGCCAACTTGGCCTCAAAACTGAGGAATGGGTTGATTTTTCTCTCATTCTCTTTAAACGCTCATTATGTTCCTGCGATTTCTCTCCCAAACACACATTTATTTCTCTCGTTTCTTCAGCATGCTGTTTAATCCTTTGCATCCATCAGGAATAACCCTCCCCTGTCATCACTGTATCCTGAATCACCAGCAAGTGACATTCTTGAAGTAATAATTTAAGAGTCATTTTAACAATGCAGTCACTGCTTCTTGCTTCACACTAACATCTATTTTTTGCTCCAAAAACAAAAGGCAATGTCATCCACAACCATATTAAGACCTCACTGCAAAGCTGTAATTAGTTCTCTTTCAGGCTTTGCCAACATTTCTTCTTAAAGTGGTAGTAAAAATGTGTACAAACAAGCACATCTCACCAGTACTTTTCCTAGGAATGCTTCCAAGGCAAGATCTCACAAAGAAGGTTTGTAAAAGTTGGAACAATTTTTCATAACCTTCGCAGTTCAGGTGATTTATAGCAGTTGGTTTCAAAAGTTGCTACCAGTAAGTACAAGTGGGACAAGAACAGGTGTACTCCTTCTAAGGATAAGTGATTTCATTTTTCTTCCCACTACCCATTTTCCTCTATCTCCTCATCATTTCCACTTGCTTTGCTATTTCCTCCTCAGCTCCCCTCCTAACTCAGTTCTTAAGTCCAATTTCTACCTGCTTCTATCTGATGTTGCTACTAGATATATTTAGGAAGGAAAAAAAACCAAAACCTAATAAAAACCCAAGCACTGCAAGTTGTGCTTTGAATACTGATCCATATAAACCACATGATTTTCTGCATGCACTTAATTAATGCCTTTTCTATTGTCCTCAGTATTCTTTCCTTGTTGCGCTTTCAGCAAGATCTCCAGTGGACTCCTAGCCTTTTTCATAACATTAAGCTATTTTCTCAGGCAAGTTCTGAATTATTTTCAACTAAGTGCTATTAATCTTAAAAAATAAGATTGAGAAGCAAAGAACAGATCCTTAAGGCACACATTCAACTTTCAACTTAGAGCTGCGGAAAACACAGAATTTAGATTTAGAGCACATAAGCTTGGCTATTCTTCTGTGAAGATGAGAATGAAAATAATGCTGCAGATTCTCAGGAAAACAGTTTAAATGAAACACTAGTGCTGCTTTACATACTGCAAGCCTACAGATAAGAGTTCTTCTTCAGCTTCAAGCTAGACCAGCTGAGGAGAACAACAATCCAACTCCTTCCTTCCCCAAAAGAGCCTACCAGATCTGTCTCTGCAAAGGAGATCTACATGAGATTTACAAAATCTTACCACATCCTTCTGCATCTCAATTCTCAAAAAAATCCTTTTAAGTCCATTGGTTTCACTGTAGTAATTAAGTAAGAAAATAATTATTTTTTAAATGGCATAGATTATCCAAATCATTTTGACCAGTGGGGGTCAAAGGAAAAGGGCACACAAGTGCTAATTCTGGCACTGATAAAAAGGCCCAACAACCTCGTGCAATTTGGGGCCATACAGGCAGCAGTGCCTTCTTCAGCTGCAACTGAAAGACAACATCCAGCATCTATTTTAAAACTTTTTGTTAACTTGCTCCAAGAACACATCACCCTGAAAGAATTGTTTTATCAACATACAGCATAGTATAAAAGCCATGACTCAGGAACAGCTCAATTTACCTACGTGCTGATCTTTAGAATCCAAGAACCTGCCATTTTTTAAAAAACGAGGTGATCAAGAGAGGCCCTCACAACAAACAGGTACAACATTGCTGGTGAACAAATGGAGTAAATCAAGACAGGAAAGAGCATGAACACAGTGCCCAGATATAATACTGCCCACTTTTTTTCCTGTACAGGTAGTACATTCCTAGTTTATAGTTTAGTTAGCAGTTTTGTTGGCTTTCAGAACCCTTTCAGTTCAGTATATATTCAAGCAGAGACAACAGAAATTCACAGGATTTGCTCCTATACCCAGAGCAAACAGTTGCATCATCCACATGACCTACTACTCCTCAGAGAATCCTCGCTTGGATGCCTTAAGACCAAGATGAATGGACAACTCACTTCTCTCAGAAAACACTGGAAAGAAAAGGGGGAAAGAGTGTAGAAAATCTACTGTCCTTGTTGTTCATCATTTTTATCTTTTGGCTTGAGAAACACCAGGATTTTCTTTTAAGATCCCTCAAGAAGCATTTGGAGCTGCAAGTACACTGTGACTTGATGGGAGCCAAAGTTCACTCTAGAACTGGCAGGTCATCAATTAACCCTTCTAATTCAATGAACCTTGACAGTTATAAATTCTCATGAGCAAGACATTATTATTATTATTACTATTATTATTATTATTATTATTACATAACTGAAGATACATGTAAGACAGTACTTTGAAGGTACCATCACACTGCAGAAACTTGAAAGCTGTCTTCTGGATCTTCTAAGACAAAATCCAAGGACATTTATTATCAGATTGGACACAGCTCTGAGCAACCTGTTCTAGTTAAAAACATCCCTGCTCATTGCAGGGGGGTTGGCCTAGATGACTTTTAACAGTCGCTTCCAACCAAAACCAGGGCAGAGAGGCCCTGCAGACAGACCTCAACAAATTGGCCATCACCAACCTTATGAAAGGCAATGATGGGCATATGACATATTATGGGCAATCACCAACCATACGAAGTTTAGTAAGGGATAGTGCTGAATTCCACACCTGGGATGGGTAAACCCTGGTTGTGTGTATAGGCTAGGAAATGAGAGGTTGGAGAGCAGAGCCATGGAAAGGGACCTGGGGGGTCCTGGTCAATGGAAAGTTGAACATGAGCAGCACTGAACATGAACCAGGCAAGGAGGGCCAACCCTGTCCTGGAGACATCAGGCCCAGCATCACCAGTCAGGCAAGGGAGGTGATTGTCCCCTCTGCTCTGCACTGGGGCAGCCTCATCTCAAGTGTTTGGGGCAGTTTTGGTCATCACAATATAAAAAAATCGATCAATCCATCAAGCCTTCCTTTGGAGGCTGTCCAAAGGAAGACCAGAAGGATGGTGAAGGGCCTTGAGGGGGAAGCCATATGAGGAGCAGCTGAGGCCACTTGGTCTGTTCAGCCTGGAGAAGAGGAGGCTGAGGGGAGACCTCATTGTGGTCATCAACATCCTCATGAGGGGAAGCAGAGGGGCAGTGACCAATGACAGGCTCTCAGGAAACAGCATGAAGCTGAGTTGGGGGAGGTTTAGGTTGGATGTCAGGAAAAGGATTTTCACCCAAAATATGGTTGTGCAATGAAACAGGCTTTTAAAGCCTGACAGAGTTCAAGAAGTGCTCAAACAACACTCTCAGGCACGTGGTGTGACTGTGCAGGGCAGGAAGTTGGACTTGATGATCCTGATAGGTCCCTTCTAACTCAGCATACTCTATTATTCTATGATAATTCCATTATTCTAAAAAGTGAGGTATAGCACAAGCACAGCCAGTGTGACAATAATTTGATTTATCGCGCATTTAATTTGCTCACCAAAGAATGTGAAATTAACCTGTGTCACCAGCGTTTCCTGTCATTAGTTCAGCATTTTCTCGCTATAGGGATGATCAAATGCTTCCTGACATGTGAACTTCAAAGAGTTTATATGATGAGGACTTTGGGTAAAGGAATCCTGAGGGAGGAGTGGCAGCTCACCACAGATCTTTCACAGTCTCAGTCTTCTTCAAGGGGAAATGGGAAAACATACAAACAGAAATGGCTTCAATCACCTCCTCCTTCATCTTTGATATAGCAATCCAAGTAGACAGGAAGAGGAGATGACCACATTGTGGGAACACTTTTATAAGGCAGAGCACATATAAATACTCCACAGTCCTGGAAGCTTCTGTGAGTGACAGTAAACAAGCTGTATCAAGAGAGAGGATTATGCTAGCAGTCCTAATTTCGTGGTGCATTTCTATTTTATCATGCCATGTTGTCACGGACTACAGTTCTAATGGGCCATCTTTCTTCACTTAAGAACTAAAATACTTTCATCAAATTCAGTATTATACAGTTTTCCCCCCTAAGAAAAGGGGCATCCTGGAGTCGTCCCAAGTCTGCCTTGAGACCCCTGTAGTCCCTAAATATAAATCATGTCCATCTGGGGTCTAATCCCTATGGGACTTTACATAGGAAACATTTCCATAACAGCTCTTCTAGGGACCACTAACAGCATAACATAACTCGTCAATATATCTTCTCTAAAAATTTTAAAAGGGAACAAAAATAGTCCTGGAGCTTTCTACACTGATTTCAAAGAGACTTCAGCTAAGTAGCTTCAAAATGACAGTTCTGCTTTAGTCTCCCAGATTAGCTTGTTAAGTCTACGAGCATAACACTGGAAATAGCACATCTAAAGTAATAAAGCAAATAGATGCAGACATGAAATTTGGAGTTCTATCCCAACAATAAGCTAAAAACAAAGCAAAGAAAAAAAAAGGAAGAGAAAAAAAAAAAAGAATGCAAGAGGCTAATAAGATTGCAGGGGTTTTTTTAAATGATTCTTTTCAAAATATCATGTATCACACTCCTCAAGCAAATGCAGTCAAAGTTAAGTCTCAGAAAACACTTAGGAGAAGACTATACTCCTGGAGAGTCTCCTAATTTGAGTGGGAAGCAGTTGCACATCTGTCAACAAGCCTTTGCAACCAAAATAGCTATTGCCATCAAGGATACCAATTTGCAAAATTTAATCAACACCTCCGTCTCCTTACATAGTTGCCATTAGCGATTAGTTTCAATACTACCTTTGCTCATCACACAATGTTTGCAATTATCATTAAAAATAGATAATTTGTAAAAGTACATATAAATTTATATATATTTGCAAACTACCAATCCTACAAATCAGCATGCCTATAAAAAACCAAGAAAGACCATAGGAACATGCTATATGACACACAATAAGACACAACTTCTGTATTTAATAAACTACATTTGAAAATGCTGTAGAAAGCATGAGTCTCAACTATCCAACATATCCAATCTGCACAGCAACACACAATATTTTTCTCGATTCACGAAAAGCACCACTGGTCTCACAAACCAGATACACTGGTTAACTTTAAATAGCAAACCACAGTTTGCTTTTGCTTTAAAAGTCTTCATGCCAAGCACAGTTTTTCCTAGTCTTTTCACTTCTTCCATTTCTTTTTGGAGCCCACACCAGGCTCCTATTTCCCATTCTTTATTCACATGCAATCTAAAAGAGCAAGGCACTCTGAATTAACTCGCGTGACCTCAGCATTCCCATGACTTGGGATCTGCCTCATGGAGCTGTCACATCTTAGAAACAAGGTCTTCATTTGTGCTCCCTCTTCTGGCTTTTCGAGCATACAGCACGACCACAGTAGGGTGACATGGAGACACCCCAACACAGCCACCACCATCTGCAGTCCCTCCTCCCCAAAACACGACGCAGAGCCACAAAGGAAGCACTCACAACCTGCACCCTATCACCTGCTGTGGTGGAACATGCTACCGAAATAACCCAGATCAGTACTCACCAGAGTGATTTATATTATTTCACTGCTCAACCCAAAACAGCAAGTGCACAACTTCCAAGGACGACACAAAAATAGCTTCCAGCTAATTTTTTAAGCCTATCCTAATGTTAATTTTAGCTTTGGAAAACCATCACGTGTAACAGAACACAGAGTCCAGCACCTTCCACAAGGAAAAACCCAGTGACATTAAAGGCTCAGATTTGGATATGTCTGGCATAAGAGGCTTTCATTTCTAAGCTTAGCACACATTTTAATCATTTATATATTCATTTTCATAACAAAAATAAGAAATTAGGTTATTTAGCTGTACTGTCTTTGGCATCAACGAAGCCCAGGAAAAGAAAGGGGGGGGAAAAGCCAACTGCACCATAGCTGACTGTTCCAGCATAATGTTGCACTGCAGCAGAGGTCTATTTTGAGAAAACTATAGTTGCCAGTAGCATAGCCCTCTTAAGTCATCTTGGTAGAAGTTGTCAAAATACATGTTCTTTGGAGTCTTGCTGGATTTGGAATACTTTATCTGGCCTTATTTTACAACAAAATGAAAATTTGTGACTATCCTCTAATAAAATATTTGAAGAAATGTTAAGTCTGAATGAAAACAGACTAAGTAAAATAATCTACAGTTTTCTCGGGAACGTGGGATATATGCTACAAAGTGGGACTAAACAGAGGCAAAGTTGAGTATGGAAGGGAGGAATGGAACATAGTCTAGGTACCTTTATACATAAGAACAACTTGGGAATGGTTAATGGAACAAAATGGAGAGAAGTTGCACAAGCTGCTGGCTTTTGGGAGCCCTAAGTCTCATCTCTGCTCTCCATGCCTGTGTTGGAATGAGAGAATAAAAGCCCTGGATAAGCCCAGGAAAAGGGATTGGAATCTAAGGAGTCCCTTTCCAAGGCAGCTAATTACAACTACTTAACAGTCAGACATTTGCTACTCCATTTTCATTCTTGTATTTGCGGCAGAATTCTTTCTTCCTGGAATGTCCTAATGCCTGGTAGTCAGGAGCGACAGATGTTGGCTCAGATCTCCAGCCTTCAGAGGGGATATGAAATGCACAAAATCCAAAGAAGGGCAGATATTCTGCAACACCATTGTGCCTAATGATATTTTCTACTAGCTACTGCCAAATGGTTTCCCAGATCTGCTCATCAGGGACATCTGGTATTCTGTGTTAGCCAACATGAACTGGTCTGGAACACTCAATAGCCTCAGGAATGTGGTGCAAATTTTCATACCTAAGGATGCTTCTTTTTGTGATGACAAAGTTACTTGGAGTCTTCTGTAGCTTTTGGAGGTCACCAAAATTTTAGATTATATCACAACATTGCAAATGGGCTCTATAGTTCACCTACACACTTGCCTCAGCACCTATCAAATCTCATTTGGCACCCATCCTTTTTAGTTTCTGAAATGATTTGTTCAATGATTCTGCATGGTCTGTAGACAGCTTCAGAAATGGTGCTAATAAACTCTCACAGAAGTTAACGTAGGTGAAACTAGATAACAGCAGTTCACTTTTACATACCAACTAGAAGATATAGGGACACTCAAGAGCAGGTAGATTATCTCTTGCCCTCCATATTTTTTTATTTATTCTACATGTCCTGTAGACAAGTGAACATTTAAACTACTGAAAAAAAACCCAAAAACCTGAAGAAGTCTAAACATAAAAATCATCATAATTTAATTTACTAACAAACACTCATCAGCTGACCAACAGCATTTCTTCCAGATTCTCCCTCTCTCTTTATTTACTGTTTATCCTCTCCAAGTAGAAAAATGGTGATAGAATTCAATTTTGTTTTTACCAACATATACAGACTGCTACCTTCAGAATATCCTTATAAATTACAGTTTATATTAAGTGCTATGTTGTGCAGGCAATGGAATATGGGTGAGAAGACACTTTTCCCAATGCAGCATAGGAAATCTTAAGGCTCATGTTTTCTTTGCAGTAGCAATATGTTACGCCAACAAATATAATGGAACTTTTTCCAAAATTCTATTCCTCATGACACCTTCTCCATACTAAGGCCAAATAACAGCTGAAATCTGTAGCAAACTGACCTTTGAACTTCTTTGCCTAATTTCATCAGCTAGAAGTTACATGCCACAAAAACGCAGATTCTAACACATTCTATGCTAAATCAGACTATAAGTTTCCAGAAAAATCCAAGTCTTGATGGTATTTAAGGCTTGCAAAGACCACAACCACTGAACAGGCATTCATTTTGGATGCACACAGTTTCATAAAACTTCTCCCTCTTAAATCTGTTTTGTCTTTTCTTCCTTTCTTTTTTTTTTTTTTAGCTGCTCTGGAGATCCATAGTTTTTGATGAAATAAGGATAAATATCAAACCCATTCTTCAACTCTCCTGAAAATTTAGTTTTGTGCCTCTCTAAGGAAGTCTCCCTTTTTCATCAGTTCCCAAATACTCACCAGAATGTGGAAGTTCTTCCTATCCTCCAGCACGTTTTTAAAACAGTATCTAAAACTATGTGCAATGTTCCAGGTGAGCATGGATTGTCTCACCAGATCTTCAAATCTATTCTCCATTACAGTGGAAACTAAGCAATTCTTTAAAAAACACTGCTAATTCCATCCCTTGGATTAACAGAACACAGGTTTTAGGGCCTGCCATTGAATGCTGATGGGTTTTCTACAAGTAATTCAGGAAAATAAAAGGGCTTATTTTGCAAATAGTTAAGAAGGTACAACCCAGTAACATGGATGAAAAGCTACTTCCAGACTACTGACTGATGCCTTGAGAGGCTATCTAGCCTAGACTCGCTAGACAGTGTTAAAGGAATAAAGTAGATATTTATTAAAAAGTCCTCCAAAGGATACACCTTGGGCAGTACAAGAGGCTGGCCAAGGCTATACCCAAGATGGACAATGGGTCATGAGTTTTCACACTTTTATAAGTTTTGCTCCATTTACATATTGGGGTTAATTGTCCAGTTACAGCTTCAGGTTATGAAGTCCTATCCTGTCAGATTGCTCTCCTCAATTCACTGTTTATACTTTTGGGGCCTGAATTGTCCTTGTTTCTCGAGCTGGAAGAGCATTGTTTTGTCTAACTAAACTGTGAAGAGAAGTTGCTAACACTTTATATGAAGTTCAGAGTTATATAATAATACAGTACAGAATCTAGAAAATAGGAAATCTAAAACTTAAGGCATCAGACAGACATGTCATACTAAACATTCTCAGCAGAAGCATTTCTCCTGATTTTCTGAACTGTGTAAGTAAAAATCAGCAGGGAAAAAAAAAAA
>WEIU01010520.1:182823-196721 GCA_013389925.1 Aegithalos caudatus | reverse complement strand
GCAGGGAAAAGAAAAAAGCCTACCAGTAATGCTTTTGGAGCTCCCATCCAATGGAGCAGACTCCTGGCTAAATCCAGAAAGTGATCTTGACTGCAGGTAATGCACTCTTCTGTCACCACCAAGTGCCACTGTAATCAATCAGAATCACTATAGGAACACGGGGCAGAGGAAAGCAGACAGTTTTAAAATCAAAATGTAAAAAATGCATTTTTAATTTGAGCCTGGGTATTTTTACTTATACACTAGAAAGGTGTATTTTAGGAAAATTCTATATGGAAATAGCATGTCCTTTAAAAAATTCTTCATGTCAAATATCTACCTGGCATAATGAAATGCCAAAGGTGGCCTTAAATTTCAAAAACAAGCTTGAATTTTTTACATCATCATGTGGAAGTTCAGTATTCATTAGTTTATAGATTACCAGATTCCAAACTCCCAGTTCTTTCTAAGAAAAAAAAAAGTAAAAATTAATTGTTGGGGTTTTGTCCCACCCCACAATCATGAAATAAAAAAAAAAACACACAACAAATGAGACAATTAGAACTAGTGGCTTTTTTGGAACAAAATTCTCACCCATGTTTTACCAGGGGATAGTTTAATTCTGTCATCTGATTTTTACATTGAGCTCAGTGCCTGGTCATTACACAGGCAAGTTTTCCTTCCAGATGACCACCATCCTTATCACTAAGTATTTTTATGTGTTGATAAATGTCAAAAAATGGTAAACAAGTGACCAGCCAGTAAACTGCAGAAATACTTTTCTACTGTGAAACAACACAACTTTCAATACAACAGGCCTAAGTTATGTAAGTCTAACTTGAGCCTGGAAAGCCAGGATCTTTGCCTCCAAAATGACTGTTCATTTATATAGCAAAGACTCTCAACAGATATTTTATAGGAGTTGTACAGTAAGCTGAGTGAACATGTGTATACAATGATGCATTTACAGACCCCTAAATCACCTTTGTCATTATTAAGGTCAGGTTTTCAGCAAATTATTCAAAACTGCGGCTGGACTAAGTTTTCCAGTTTGAAGAATATATCATGTCATCTTCCAATGTAATACAAATTATACATCCCTGCTGAAGAGTCTGACAAGGCTGGGAACCATCACATTCAGAAGCACTCCATCAGCACAGGGAAGCAGACCCAAGAGATGTATTTATATTTATGAGATATTCACATTTCCTTCCCTTACCCAAGCTGACAGCAGCAGAGGCTGCAGCTCTGCACTGAGGGTACTTCATTTACTGTGTTCAAGTTGGGCAGTTGGGGCTGGTCAGACACACAGAACTGGCACCTGGGACAGGCAGGTCCTTCCAGATTAAATTAGAGCAACAGTTATGCCTGCAAAGAAAGTTTTGGCTGTGATTCAAGTCGCACTAGTTTTTACTGAGCAAAGAGATGCTGTACACAGGGTTATTTGGCCTATGCAGTGTGCACAGTCTGGCTGGAAGGAGAAAAATCCACTGCATTTTAGTTATAAGGTCTGTGCCACGCAGCTCTGAAGGAAAAAAAAATGACAAAATAAGAATAAAATGATTGCACATATGTGAGAAACAAAATAGCCATGTTGTCCGTACTCAACTTTTGCAAAGACTACACAAAAATAATAGTAAAGTTTCCTTATGGATTCATATAACACTTTATGGCTTCCTGTCACTGTTCACTAAAGACAGATTCACCATGAATTTGCTGTCTAATGCTCAGAACTGTTCTCCCCTGAACATAGAAAAATGAAAAGCCTAAACCACCTGTTCCCCCCAACACCTTTAAAAGCCAGAATACTGAACTAATTATTAAAAAAGCAATTTGGATCAAGCAGGTGTCTTTCTTGTGGTCAGAGTGCCCACACACACAAGCCTGTGCTCTTGCCAACAGTGCCAAGCAGTCCAATCACGACAAGTGGTGAGTCAGCATTAAGGACTCACTGTGAAAGGGGGGAACTGGCAAAAGAAAGCTGCTGAGCTGGAAACTGGTTGGAGGGGGATGGGGGAAAGGAACTAAAACAGCAAACCATACCACAGAAATTGAGAGACAAACTGTTTTCTGCTTACCATCATAGCTGTAGAAGGAAAAAAAAATATTTTGAACACTAAGTAGATTAAATGTCAGTTCTTATAATTACAGCCTGGTAAACAAATATATACAAATATTACTCGTAACATTTTATGCAGCTAGAATAAATTTCAGCCATTTTGAAATAACACCCAGTAGAACAGGTATTGTGTCCTCTAATTGGAAAGCTGTTCATTGCAGCACTCAAATTTGGAAAAAAAGAATTAAACTAATGTTGCTTCACCTTTTCCTACGAAAGAAACATTTTAAACATTTAACATGAAAACAGAATTTCTCTTTTTCAGGAGCCGCACTTATCATGAGAAAATGGGATGCACTCTGACATTAATGGTTAAAGAGCACTAATGAAAGGGAAGCACTTCTAAAAACATTTGTGCAGTCCTTACAAGGCTAAAGAACGCTATGAGATTTGGATAAGCTTTAGAAAACACACAAAACGCAAATCAACACCCTGTCATTAAAGAAATACAAAGTACTTTTGCTGAGAAGGAGGAGGAGGCTTGCACTGACATCTGGAAGAGTGAAATTCATCCTTTACCCTTTACATAGCAGGCTACTATTAAAATCTATTAAACATTCACAGCACCAAGTGGCACACCCAGATACCATGGAGAACTTGAATCCAACAGGACAACTACAGATACAAGCGGCAGGGACAAAGAATCTGCCAGCTTTCCACACTGCCATTTCAGAACACCCCTGTCTCAACAAGACCTTCACAGGACTTTAATAACTATTAAAATCATCAGAAGAGAAGAAAAATAATCAATATTTTGCTTTGAAATAACACACTTTTGTATCAGTAAACAAATATGCAATATATTGAGCATCAAAAAATAAATATATTAGAAATTTTTTATCCCAACATGAGAACTAAAGAAAAATAGACTTGTATTCTACTGTTCATTTGCCAAGGATATTACTTATAAACTGGTCTTCTGTAAGGCATGCTAACTGTAATTCATGCAGATGCATTATGTTAGCCACCTAGAAAAAAAAGTGTAAAAGCTACAGTATTTTTAATTCTGCATCCTAAGAGTACTTATTTCGATCTACTCTCTCTCTCTCTCTATATATATATATATATTTTAACAATAAAACACCCAGGCTAAAAGAGCCTTAGTAGTTCTAAATGAGAATTTTTCTATGGAATCATTTGTTGTGAGGCTTTTTAGAGTTCTCCTTTAGATGTATCCTTCAAGATCCCCATAAGCACCATCTTTTTTAGACTACATATTCAATGACATGATAGAGTTGGCGGATAAACATTGCTAAGGGTGAAAGTGATCAACAAGGAAGGGAGCTGATGAAGTGCCATATATGTATAAGGAATGACAGAAGATACAGAAGAGAAAAATTGCTGTATGGAAACTCCTCAAAGTTTACTACTGCTGTTGCTAAAAAAGAGAAAGCCACATGGCTCAAAGCATAATTTAAAATTCAGGCTATTTATGTACCTATAGAACTCCCATTTCCAGTTTAAAAATGAAGTGCAATAGAAAAGCAAGCCATTAATACTCTCCAGTTATTTTTCTGTGGTCTCAGAAGTAGCACAGACACACTGTACTTGCTCCTGTAAGATGTTCTTTCCAAGTTTAGAAATAGAGCATTTGAAAGAAACCTTTTATCTCTTCAGACAGCTTCCAGGACCTGGAAAACATGTCCATAGAAAAGGTAGAACTGCAAACTTGCTGCTAGAATGAACACATTACTTAAAGGATAACAAAAAAAAAAAAATTAAAAAAAAAAAAAATTAAACAATCTCTCCTTTATCCTGGATAGTTCACCTTCTACAAGCAATCTAGAAAAATTAATTCCTTGGACAACCACAATCCTCTGCTGCCTAATAAAGCAAAAACATGATTAGAAATCTGCTTTTAAAAACAACAGGAAGCCAATTTCTTTAGACTGCATGGCATGGGAGCAAGGGTGCAATACCTTGATAGATCAGGATGTGCATGATACACAAAGCTGCATTCAGCACACAGAACCTGCACATTGTTACCCAAGTGCCCAAGCAAAGCCAAGTCAATTGAAGGCAGCAGAACAGGCTTCAAAGGCAGGAAAAGACAGGGAAGCAAGAGGAACTAGGAAAGATCTGAGGAATTTCAGAGGGGCTGAAGGAGCACCTCCTCTCTCCAAGCCATCTTTTGCAGAAACTCTCCCCCCTCGTATTTGCTCATATGTGGGGTTCTCACACAGCCCCCACCCCCATTTCTCAGTTCCCAGAGGTACCTGAAGAAAGGTTTCACCTCCGTGTTCTCCCACAGCAGCACCCACCACTAAATGGGGTGCAAGGTAACACTGCTCAGCATTCACCAAGCTCCACTTCCCCTTCTCCCCTTCCACCTCACTGCCCAAGACAACATGCTTCAATCACCTCTGCCAAGCCAGTTTTGATATCCACACCAGTAGAAATGAAACAAGCCCAAACCAGTTTTCTAGTGGTTTTAGTCCTTGAAGTAGCTCAACATGGTATGAGACATAAGGGGCTGCAGGGGACAAAATGAGGAAACTGAAAAGCAAAAGTGGAAATCAGACCCCACAGCCTCATTAGGTCTTCTGCCTGCAGATGTTATATGAGGCTGATCATATTACAGAAGTGCCCCTTCAAAGTGTCCCAGAGTACTAGGGCTTATCCTTAATTCTTCCCCATACCAATTTAAACAAAAATTTTAAAAAAATAAATTTTTTGAAAGCCAAATGCTTTCTTTTTTTTTTTTTTTTTTTTTACTTTTATTAAGCCAAAATGAAACATAAACATATTCCCCAACATCTACAGATTTTGCAGTTGAGTTATCTGCATTCAAAAAGTGAGAATTCACAGAGCTCACCTGTGAACCAACACAGGGGTTGAGCTTCACCCTGAGAAAAGGCACCATCCTGATTATTGGGTCTTTGACACAGAAAATACACAGGGAGTCAAGGACCACCTTGTATTATTTCATGTGTTGAGTTAGTTCAAGCTTAGCCATCAGAAGTCCCTTAGAAAAATTAAGACTTTGAAGAAGAAACTCAAGATCTTAGAAAACAAAAAAAAAGTTGTTTCTATTGGAGTGAATTCTTCCCTTTTTTAGAACAGCAGTCAGACAGATTACAGAACATCTCACCAATTAATTCAACCAGCCTTATGAAGCAAATAAACTCCTACCCAGGCAACAATGCAAGTTCACCTTCACATAAAGATCAGCTAGTCTTGAACAATTAGTTCAATTCACTCAAGGCAAATTAGCCCACATCCAATAGAACATTCATTAAATTCCTTTCTCCAATTTCTCTCTTCCTACCTTTGTCATTCCTCCCCTATTACACAGTCTAGCCCATACTCACCCTGCCTTCAAAGCAGAATGGTCAACTACAGATCATTCCCACATGCAGTTTTTCTGTATCCCCCTTCACTGTGTGCCCTGACAGAGGAGAAGGCACTCCTTGTAAACATGACAGGTAACACACAATACATTATGCAAAGCAAGGACCTAGGCAGATAGCCAACTTCATGAGAAAACTGTCTGCCTCCCCCACTGGGAAAAAAAATTCTTCAAAGATAAAAATTAAAAATGCAGTTAACATCAGCTGAGGTTTGCAACAAGTCAGAAATAAAAAACAAGAAAAGCAGATGCCTTTAAATAGCAACTTGCATATGATCCAAAACCTAATGCCAGTAAAAAAAATCATGAAATTTGATAATTTCTACCTGAACACATGTACTACATTTCAACTTATCAGCCACATTGCACAGTCAAAACAAAACTTGTCTTTTCTATGATAAAGCTGTACAACCTGTTACATACTGCAGTGCTAAACAGACATCCCACCCCTTTCTAGAGTGGGTAAGGCCTTGACGATACTGCCATACAGGACCTTCAATTTATATTTTTATATATATATTTTTTTTTTAATTATTTTTTTTTCTTTTTGGTGGGTTAAAGGTCTAACATCACAAGCAAAGAAAAATCATAGGATCATAGAATGATTTGTGTTGGAAAGGACCTTGAAGATGATCTAGTTCCCATCCCAAAATCTGAACTTTAGCCCTGCTGGAGCAGGCTCCTCTGTGCAATTGCAATCTCTGCTGTCTCAAGGCTCCTGTCACAGATGCCTCAAGGCTTGTCACAGCCTCATTTAGAGCAAGTCAGAGTCAGTGCCATCATTCAGGCATTCAGGTAATGAAGCATCCTGCCTCTACAAATCTGCTTAGATATGGAATATTTCCAGATTTCTTCTCCAGTTCTCTCCTGCTCTATTTCAGTCAAACACAGAGCACAAGTGAAATAAGGCAGCTCGGACTTGTAACACATGCCTGGCTTGTTTTACGTGGCTGGTGCAACTGCTAGTACTCCTGGTAGCATTTAGCACTTAGAATAATGGGCATTTTGCTTTCCAAACATATGACTAGTGCCAAATCCAGAGGAATATAATCACAAATTCAAGATTAAGAACAAACAGTGAAACTGCAAAATCTATAAGCAACATAAGCAAAACCTTACCGGCTGCATAATGCTGGGAAAGTATTTTAAACAAATATGTAAGCACTTGCATGAGAAAGGCTCGCAGTTTATCTGAACAATTAAAACTCAATCATGCACAAAACTTAATGAAAACCCTCACTCTAAATAGAGTACAATCAGTATTGCAAAGTTTTACAAGTAGTGATTTCAGAATTTCTTCTTAAACAATGTTAGTTTCAAAAATTATGTCTTTTCTCTCCCACTCTCCAAAAACAGAGAAGACATATGCAGAAATAAATTCTGAAGAACAGAAGGGAGACTTTTCTGGTCTTTTTGATTGTTAATATAAATCACTAAGTAGGTTTCATCAATCCACACATATACATCTTTCTGTTTTATCTACAGATATAAAAAGTCATAATACCTTGCAATATCCCAAGTCTCTTTCCCTTAAGGTTTCAAAAATTTCAGCAAAATCCAAAAATAAACTCTATCAAGAGCCAGATCATAAGAAGATTCATTCTCAACATTTGACTCTAGCAAAGAGATATTCCTTCTTAGCCTTCATCGCCTTCTTTCTATGCTCTGTATAAATTATATTTTTTATCAGCAGTTCTCAAACTCTTGCAAGATCTCCATCTATTTTGCAGAGTCTTATGTCCTCACACTTCCATAGTTAAAACTGATACCTGACAAGTCCATCACTAACTTCATTATATTTTTAAATGTTAGTTATTAAAACTAATGAAAAGTAATTTTTCAGTTTGTAGCAAATAATCAACCTATTAAATGGAGTTTCTGTACACTGGTAGAAACTTCTACAACACCAGGTCCTAATTTAGGTAAGAGAGACTTTTGAGTCCTGGAGTACATTACATCTCTAGCTCCAATGTACTTTCACAGGTTTAGATTTTAAGCAGTGTGGATTTCACTGGGACTTGAAATCCAATTACTTACTGATATTTATACTACTGGCACTGTTATTTGCTTCATTTCCAGACAATGGTATAATTATTGGAAACAGAATCTCACTGATTATTTTAAAGGTCTCTAAACATACCTTCAATAAATGTGCAGCCTTTTCACTTCACAGATTTCTTCAAGGTACATCACAAAACTAATCATTTTATTCATGATTTTAAAAAGCAGCTTTAAGTACAGTTTGACATTATCAGAAGTCAGTTCCTGTTCAAGCATGTCCATATAGTACTTAAACTCTGATACGTTATCAGCACACAAAGTTTCCATAACGTGGATCCAAATAGGTTATATGAAAACAGTAATGAAAATGAGTAATTCCTGTACCTGGATGGTCTTCCCTGATTTAATAAAGTTATTTGTGCATGACACAATAGGACTGGATTCCAAAATTACCTTTGCTTTCCTCACATTTGATTTTTTGCATTATTTTTCTACAGCAGTTAGAGATCCTTCCTAGATGATGGTTCATTTTATAAGAGGTGGTGGCTCCTATATGACTTTAATCAATTCTTTATGCCATCAGTCAGATGCTAAGTTGTGATAGATCTGACATACCTGCTTGGAAATGCTTTCAAAAGCAGTAAAATACCCCTTCTGTGCCACATTATGAGTGAAGCTGAGACCATGCATTATCCTCTCATTTCAGGTCATGGTTTGTATTCCCTACGAACAGCTTGGTACACTTCCATAATGATCTAGAATGCTGCAAAATATGGAAACATATCCTTATTTTTTGAGGATGCTATGCTTAGAATTTGTTTCAATTTAACTGGAATTTCCCACATGAATCTGTCAGGATGAAAAGCAGGCTTCTCATAAAGAAACCAACCAAACCATGAACAAGCAAACCTCCTCCCCCCTCAAAAAACTAAACACAAACTGTAAAACATCTCAGGCTCATCCTGGTACCAGTGAAACAGAGACAAAAATAAAAAAAAAACAAACCCTCTCCTGTCTTCTCAAGCCACATAAAAATTTTAACAGAGTGACTTAAACATGGACACACAAGAATATTGGAGGAGGCTACAATTATAAGAGAAACTATCCCAAGATTCTTGATTCAGCCATCTCATCAACAATTTTACATTACAGAATTGAAGTCTTCCAAAATAAACCAAAAGCAAATAGAAAAGGTATCTTCCTAGAAATAAAAACATCATATTGAACCTGCACATTTTTATTTTTCTTAAATCAAAATATCAATTCTCAAGGTTTTCATTCCATCTTTTTCAGCAATTAATAGAAGAGGAGAAAGAAAGCATTACTTGGAGTTTAGTATCTTTTTTCTTCTTTGCTTTCTCAAAATTTTTGGAGACAATGTTGCTTCTGGTATAGAGGACGTACACATTTAGTAGAGTTGCATCATCATTCACTGGCCACTTGACAAGCTTACAGCAGTTCATAATGTAAGGAGTGGTTTCAATAAATCTCTAAACTGCTGAAGTCACTATGACATGCAACACTACTAACATCACAAACATTAAAGCATACATCTTTATTATATGTGTCAGCTAATGAAACAAAACAGACAAATAATAAAATATAAGGTAAAGCTCCTATATTAATGTGACCAGGCAAATATGCCACTAAACGTAATGCAGTTGTCAAGGAAAAAGGCTGAAATGAATTATTGGTTATTTGAATTACCATCCAGTATAATAAAATCCTTTTTGGAATTAAATTATCTCCTTTGAACATAAAAAGGATAATCATAGGCTTTTTTAGTGAGTCTCTTGTAAACACTGAAAATAACTTACAAGCTACGATATTGTCATTTCAAAGAGTACTCATAAAAATTGTTTAAAAAATCATATGCAAAACAGCATCAGTAAGTTAATCACACTTCCAATTGTCTTTCCATTAAGGTAGAGTTTTTTAAAACTTCACAGGAAAATAAAAACTTGGCAGGGAAAACCACAGATAAAAAGGTGCTATTCTGATAAAGACAGAGAAGCATCCCAAAATCTTCTTCAATTAATTAATTAAAAAAAAAAAAAAAACCCACAGAAAAAACAAATCACAAACAACAAACAACAGACAGGCTAATTTTAGAACTTTTATACTAAAGCCATACATCTGCCTGGCTGCATAAAAATAACTAAACCATGAAGTCAAGCAACACAATTCCCTCCTAAAAAAAACCCCAAAACCCCCAAACAAAAAACAAAATAAACAAACAAAACCACAACAGAGCTTAGTACTCAGAAGATACAGGCACAGCTTCTAGTCTTACAACTTTAAGACAGATCTAGAAGAGAACCTTTTACACCAGTCTGGCAGGACATCTAAGGACAGGATCTGGAGAGAACAAAAACTGAGCAGAGGGCAAGAAAGGCTGGAAAGGTAGAGAGCAAATGCAAGGCTCCACATCAGTTTAGGCTTTTTTCACTTTTATATGCAGCAAGAACCCAAAAGTCCAAACATCTGTGCAGGTACCAAGTCAGTCTACTGACAAGAGATGTCCAGCTATGGAAAGATAAACATAAAAGATAAGAACGTGAGAATGAAATACCAATGAAAAAGGACTTAGTAAGAAGTTCCTTCTCAGTTAGAAACCCAGCCTCAAGTTTAGCATAATCACAGCACTAAAACATATTTGACTGTTCTCTGAAAAGAAGAGCTTACAAGGTTAAGATTCTTTTTCTTGTCATTCCAAGGGCCTGGCTAGCAAGGATATGGCTATTCACATCCCATTTTAATGAAATAAATTTAAACTCAAAGATAATGGAGAGCAGAAAAGTAAAGATCCAGGTAAGACAAATTTACCTACCCCGTATGACAAACTGGCATTGTTAAGGGCAGGTCCAAATCTTCCTGGTATCCTCCTGTTTGTTATATGGAGTTATATAGAACTGTCCATTAATTATACTTTTAACAACTGCAGTGAGGTCTAGATTTCTACTTTCTTACTCCATGCTGCAGGCCCATTTCTTGGACACCTTTCTGGTGACAAATCACTCCATGAGCTCAGAACTTCTCTCACAAATGTAACTGTGTGACAAGGATGTCCACCCTACACTCAGCAGTACTGCCACAGCTTACAGCCTGACAGCCACTCATGCAGACAGTCATGGCATTTTCTCCCTAGTGTTATCTGGCAAAGCTACAAACAGGGGCACAGGAGCTTTGTATCCCAACTCTGGAGGGTCACTACCTCACTCAGTCACATTCAGGTGATATCCAGACAAGCATCTTTCCATGTCAAAGTTTTACTTCCTGCTGTGAAAGCTCTGAAATAGAACTGACCTCAACAGACATCACAAAAACAGTCATTCACAATAAAAAAAAAAATCCAACTAAAAATATATTCTATGAATACAGCCTTAAATTCTTGATAGCTTCCATTCACCGTTCTGACCTATTGTTTCACAATTCATCTGTCCAGTACTGACTAGAAACTTGACACTGTGCCCTTTTCTCAGATTTACCTTGATCTGAAAACAGTCTCATGTTCAGAACAGCAGCACCACCCTTCCTCCACTGCATATACCTATGCTCAAGAATCACCACTCCTACTCTTTCTCCAAGCAGCTGCTAAAAGCAACTGAGAGAGAATACCAGGCTAGGCAGACTTCAGAACCAACCTCAGCTGTCAGGTATGCACCTTACCTCCAGCACTAATCCTCCATCCCAAATTACAGACGCTACCACACCATGCATGTTTATGTTGCCCACACTACAGAAATATTCACCTGCCTTGTACAGCTCCACATCAGAGCACTGATCCATTAAACAAGGCTTGTCAATCATCCTCTACACTTGGAAATTCATTACAATAAAAGAAAGTTGTTTGTTTGTGGTTCTTCCTCCAGAGGATGACACCATAGGATTTATACCAAAACATTTACTCCAGACCACTACCAGATTGGTGAATTTCCAAAACTGGATGGGGGAGAGGCTATGTTAGGGAAAGTGTGATCACTACTTCTACCAGATATTTTTGTTTTCAATGTCTGATAGGTATCTCCAAACTTTCAGAATTAACTTTATCACAAGGCATCTGTATGTTTATGCATAGTACACAAGGTGACAGACCTACAAAGTCAAGGAAAGGACAAGATTACCAGAGATCATATTTGTCATAAAACCAGTTTTGTATTCTAGCTCATTTCTGCACATAATCCTTTTCCAGATTATGCCCATATTTTCCATTTACCCATCAAGTGTGGAACTCAAATTGTTGAAGCCATTGTAGAAGCAGAGTTTTTTCAAAGACCCTAAACACAAAGGTGTCACATAAAAAAACCCGCATAGGTAATTAAAATATTAAAAAATATGTATGCTATATAATTTTTATACCCACCTTCTAGAAATTTAAATCTCATCTTAAGCTTATTCCAGATTTTAAAAATTTTATGTTAAATGATCAAGACAAAATTTAAATTCTTACCAGATCCATTGAAATCATATCATGACTTTAGGAAGCATCCTTTCCAGTAGTCATGTATAACAGAGCTTAGGTGTGCCACTGCCTGCAGAATCAAGGCTGCAGACTAAAACTGTAATAAAAGACTTGCAACTTAAAATTATGAGACTTGAATGCACAACAAAATAAAATTTAAAAGAAGTTCAGCACCAGCCATGTTCAAAACAATTTTCTGTAGGTAATCTGCCTCTCCGTTAAATACTTTCTTCAGAAAGGTCTCCCTTCTAACAGCAAAAAAATGGTATTTTTGGCAAAACTAGTTTTCCAACCCAAATGCACAAAGGGACTAAAAATGGGGTTTACACTGGAACCTGTCTTCTTCATGAAGCTCTCGTAAAATTGGAATAGATACCTGGCTGTAACCTAGGAAACAGCAAGTAAAGTCAAGTCCTGTGTAAACTATTATGTCTTTTAACAACCGGAAAATTAGAAATAAAAAGTGTAGCTCAGTACAGAAATTATTTACTGCAATCTACCAGATAAACACTATCTATAAGTATTTCACATCCTTAAATGAAGCGAGGGCAGATACAAGCTTTGAAACTTGCAATTTCATTTCAGAAGAAACCTTCAGGTTCTTCTCAAGGATTTCTATGATTTGTCTTTACTTAAATACAAATCTCAGTTCTGTTTTCAAGTATGCAAAAAGCTATAGATTTTGTACACACCAAGAAAGACCCAAACTTACAATATATATATATATCTAAAAACTGCCACGCACCTGACATAATAAAAATTTTGAATGGCATATCCCTTCCTCTGTCTTTGATCCTAGACCAAGTGTGACGTGAAGACCAGGGAGCTTTTCTAAAACACCATTTCCCAAAAAACTGGAGAAGGTCATGCAATTCAGCTACCTGGAAATAAATATCATACTACATGACCTATTCCTTATCTATGTGAGCATATTTTCCCTCTCCTTAAAGTTTCCGCTGTAGTTGCTGCTGCTGCAGCTCTAGCGGCGTCAGCCAGTAACACCACCCAAGGCAAGCCGAGGGGGCTGCTTGTATTGTCACTGTCACATGGTGTAAAATTGCTGCGAGCAGGATGAGACAATGATGTGCCTGAATGACAGCAGCTGTTCTGTGCTGGCATGCTACAAGCAGAGCTGTAATCACAGCCAGGTGCAATGGTGAGAATTTTGGGGGGATAGAGGCAGTGCCTGCACCTGTGGCACTCTGTAACTTCCAGACATGCAATATTTGTTCTTTACAGACCATCTGACATTTTGACAAGCTCCCTATCTGACCATCATTGGAGCAAGCCACCTTTTTTAGTTCCTTAACAAGGCCTTTCTTCCTTTTGTACAACATCCAATTTCTGTCTCATATGTGCCTCATAAACAGAAAAGGATATGGTAACTATGGTGTAGGAACCAGTGAATCATAAGAATTTGAAACACTCCTAGTTACAGTGATCAAAGCTAAATCCTTTAGGAAGATTATCCACACCAGAACCCTGGAAAAAAAATTTAAAAAAAAAATAAATAAAGTGACTCGAGTACTTTCATGCTGCATCTCTGAGATAAAGCACAATCCCCTGTGTAACTGCGAAGGGCTACCTCCAGTTAGGTTTAACTACGGTGGGAACATTGTAACAGGGGCTGTTGTGCCTCTTGATCTATCTATGCAGTTCCAGGCCTGGCAAGCAGCTGCGAACGCAACAGTCCACAGGCTGAGACCACAACTCTGGGGCCATTCAAGAGAAGGTTTATTCGGAAAACAAAGAAATGGAGAAAAATTATTCAAAACAACTACACATTTAAACAACGAGAAGTACGAGCCTTACAAGCAAGGGATAAGAGACGCCAAATCCACTCGTTCCCCTGCACCCATCACCGTGTGAAACGGCGGAGGGGCAGCGCTCACAAACGATGCGAGTAGCGACGATTTCACCACTTCTCCAAAACCAGGGCTCCTGGGGGAGCCGGTGTGCCCGAGGGGCGGCCCCGCGGCAGCGGAGGG
>WEIU01010520.1:114285-181881 GCA_013389925.1 Aegithalos caudatus | reverse complement strand
CGCTCCAGCCCGAGGAGGCGCTGCGGCCGCCGGGCCGAGCCCAGGGCTCCCCCCAGGGCCTCCCCGAGACGCGGTGCCGGGGAAGGAGGGCAAGGGGTCGGGGTGTGAGGGGCACGGCGGCGCTTCCCCGGGGAAGGGGCCGGACGGAGCGGGAGCGGAGCCCTGGTAAGTAGGAGGCGACACCTCCCCAGTCCGGGAGCAGCGCCCTGGGCCTTGCAAAGCAAAAACTTGGGAAAGCAGAGAGCCTTCTTTGCTTCGACGACCACGCTGCTCCGTGCAGCCCCCCAGGGTGGCTTTTTGGCTTTCAGCCTTCGCAGTGAGTGCTCATCAGTGGTGGACCGAGGACAGGCACCGGGCTGAAATCCACCGCCTGGCTTCTGGCACCATCCTGTGACCTCTCTAAACATTCCAGGAAAGAGACCTGAACGAACGGAGTCCTTGTTGTGACAGGAACATGACAAGTCAAGCATTCTTCATACCACATCTTGTGGAAAAATGATAAATCCAGGGGTCCTGACACAATAACAGTACAGATGCATTACCTTATGTCCTGCATCAGGCTTTAAATGAGGCACTGGAGTTTTGGTGTCCTTAAGTATCTTTTGAGTGAGCAGAACAGGAAGGCAGGTGAAATTCAAATTTGTCTCCACACAAACTCTGCACTGTAATACAATAATTCCCAGTATGGGAATGGATTTTCTCCACTTAAGTGTTTTCATTTGTGTGTTTGTTTTCTCAATAGATTGACATGTGCTTTACTTTGTGCACTCATAGTTTCAGTCTCTTCTGTAGGCTTGCACCTGCACTCTCCCACCAAGAACTTAGAAAATTACAGTAGAGCTCAACACATACACTCCTGCAGCCAGATTAAAACAATGCACTTTTTAAATATTACAACTTGTATTGATAAGAGAACAAAAAGAACAGGCCGTACTAACACTCAGAGTGAATTGGGTTTCAAATTATTCTTTAAAACAATAGCAACAAAGAATGATTGATCATGTATTTATGTTGGGAGAACGTTGAACTGCCAGCAAAAATGCTGGCCTGGCATAGATGTTAATGGCTTGGGCATATTCTGAAACAGCGTATGAAATATTTTGTGCTAGTGCATCAAAATATTTATGTGGTACTTATGTGTACTCTATTTATTTATTGTTATACTACATTTTCTTAAACTGCAGAACCTGTGCCTGTCATTCATGCTGCTCTATTGATTGGTAAAAGCTACAAAGATAACACAGTTTCAGCTGGTTAGAAACTGATTTATTTATAAATCTGTCATTATTTATTTATAGACTGAGGAGATAGGCCAAGAACCTACAAAGCTAACTGAAGCTGATGAAATGATACACCATATATAAAATTAAGCACATATGTTCTGTATCAAACAAGGTTCTCGTCTTGAGCACTTCATGCTCCAAGGCTTCTCACATAAAGGTACCTTAAAGCATAGTGGTGAGTGCCAGAGAAATGAAGAAATTCTAAGGGGACACTGGAATTTCTGTGCTTTCAGGGTCTTTCAGTGGAAAGGCAAATGTGATCCTAGGATATACTGGCTGAAGTATTTCCAGTAGAGATATATAGAAGAGCAGAAAGCATAAGATCTTATCAGAAATGCCATACTCAGCTTATTCCAAAAGTGTATTTATGAAAAATGAGAGCAGGTGCAGGATGGTTAAAGGTAATGAAGAGTCAGTCTTATGAAAAGAAAGTTTTGCTTAGTGAAACAATGACTAAGAGGTAAAAAAGATTGTTTATAAACATCAGTATGGTAAACATAGGGTGTGTACCCAAAACTATAGGCCTTCATGGAATTTGAAATGAAGCTGAAATTACCTCCTCTTTCCTTGGCTTTCTAAAGAGACACATGTCATAGTCCTGTCTTTATAGTTACTTTCATATTTTTGTTTTCCTAGGCAGATGATATTGCAACATTGCAAATTTTCCAGAAGGCTGTGAAGATATTCTTGGACTAGCCAACATGCTGGAGGTCCATTAACAGCAGTATCACAGGAGTCTTACTCCCAGATGTGAGATGTGAAAAGAGAACCTGGGCAAATGTCTTTCCTACTGTGCTAAATGCTAATAACCTTTTGGAGCTGTGCAATGTGAGAATCACGCATGGGGAAGGAGGCTGGGGTATGAGAGTGAACTTTAGTTCATGGTTCTTTGGCTTCTGCTGTCATAGCAACTGGATACAAAACTGTCAGTCTCATAGTAAAAGATTAAAATTTGCCTACCCAAAGAAGCGAAGTGGTGGGCGTTGTTCTGTTTCAAGAGTGAGTGTTGATATGTGTAGTTTGGACTGGCTTTGAAGCCATCAACTGTACATTGAAATAATATTTTGGTATTTTATCTTCATTTGCAGGAACACCAATTAGGCTGTGTCATGACTGCACCCTTACACATACATTTATATCCTTCAGTTACTGCAGTGGGATTCTTCTTGGTAACTACCAAAAGTTCAGGATCCAGCCTCAGCTAGTCATACTCTCTGGTGCACAGGTACCTGTCACTCCAAACCATCTCTTTCTAGGAAAAGTGGCATAAATTGCCTTTTGCAGGTGCTTTATCTTCTTTTGTTAACTCCAGTGAGAGGAAGCACAGATGCCTAGCTTTGACTAGAGGACTGTCTTCCAGGTGACTGAAGTCTGGTGAAGTAAAATCCATCTGAATGTGACAAAGGTACATGTAAACACTGAATGAGAACAGACAGCCAGAGACAGCAAACCAACATGTATTCAGTATCTCAGTAACAAATAATAATTGAACATGAACATTCCTAATCACAAAGTAGGAGTATGACATCAATTCCTGGCTGAATTCTTACCTGGCTTTTTATATATTTTTTTAGAGTTGCATAGTAAATATAGCTTTTTGACAATGCTCTGTTACTGTGTACTATTACCTTTTTATTATTCCTTGCCAGAGTACTCAAATTAGGATACTTAATACTAATACTTTGTGAAATCATAGATATCCTTGTGTAGGCTGTGGACCAGTAAAAGCCTTAACTTCATACAGTATGGCAGGTTCATAGGCATTTTTAGAGAAGGGAATCTGTGTTCAATCATTTTATGTTGCTCCCTGTTCTGAAGAAAGTGGCAGACATATGTAATGTGGACAGGAAATTTATACTATCTAAACTTAAAAACCAAGTAATCCATAAAACCAGTCACTGTAAAGACTTAATTGTTTGAAAACCCTGTTATTTTGGTCCTAGACAATCTGCTATGAAGATCCATTGCATATATCTTTACAACTGACATGAAGAAACTTTTTTTTTTTTTTCCTAGTTCTAAGGTTTTTGATTTTTTTCTTCTGAAGCACTAAATAATCCCCAGAAATAATCCCCAGAAGATGCTTTGGGATTTCCTGGATACCACACAGCACAAATTTTTAACCCTGCAGCTGGACTAATAGTATTTCTTGTAATTTATAAGATGTATCAAAATATGATCCCAGATAATTTAAATGAAGACAGGTAGAATCCTAAACTAAACACATAATATTTTAATACTTCTGTAGGTCTCACAATTTTTTCTCTCAGTGAACTAAAAACTCATCTCTATAATTTTTTAAGGCTAGTCAAGTAGGATTTTAAATGATTTGGAACCTTTTGAAAGATACTTTAAAGTGCTGTGTCTCATCTTCAGAATGGTTTAAAATTCAAGTTGGAATTGTTTTTTAGGTAAGAACTGAAGGTTCTATGACTTTACTGCAGTGCTTGATATTACTCATATCCAAATGGCAACAATGTGTAGAGGAATGTGATAATAAAATCCATTGAGTAAGGAGGTGTTAATATATAGCTGGTGATGCAAAGTTTTAAAGGAAGATATTTTGTCATTATGATCTGCTGCTTACTGAATGTTATTTCTAAAGATAGTTGGTTATGATTCTGTCATGTAGTAAGTCCTGTAATACTCTGGGTACTTGTACATTAAAGTGTTCTAGCATGTAGAACATTTTTTTTTCAGCCTTGAGCCTCTGAAACATGCATTTTTTAGAATCCTTTTCTATATCCTGGTGCTTACCAACACTATACAATTCCATATAAAAGTGCTATAATCATTACACATTTTCTCCATGTCTACATTTACACCATTAGCAAGATGTCCCTCTGCTTATTTGGAATCTCTGCACCAGCTCCTACATGTCACTTTTGGCACCTGTGTCTAATTGAGTTTTTTTCAGGCCTATTTTATAATTGACCCATACAGACTGTTCTGCATGTTTTCAATTTTGCTGAATAATTTAGTGTGGTGGACTTGGTATGTCACATAAAGTGCAAAATTGGATCATAGATAGAAAATTTAAATAGCAGATAAGATTTTTTTTCTTGCCAATTAAGAAACAATTATGCCACACATATGTAGCCAAACCTAGATAAGCAGATCTCTTATCAAGACAGTTAACAAAAACTACTGGTTGCTACTATGAACTGAAAACTTTTGCAGTATATTGAACCTGTACCATTAAAAAAACACCATTAAATAGAAAGTTTGCCTATGCTACAATACACAGATGAGATCAAGACAAGGAAGAGGACCTTAGACAACATGAAGAGAGTTATATTATCTATTTCAATGAATAAGAAAATGCTAATGCATTAGTTATTTTAAAATGAAATTATCTTTATATAAAAGGATTCACTTTTCTGGAATGGGTATGTATGAAATATTCAAATCAGAATATGGAAAGAACTGTTATCTACAGTTGCTCTTTTACTGACAAATGGACCCAATTCAAGAAAATCTTAGACATGCTTATAATCAGCCCTATTAATGGTTTCACTTAGTCTAAAATATAACTTGAAACAATCACAAAGTTCAACACGTGTTTAAGTGTTTGTTGGATAAATATGACTTCACAGATCATAAGAAAATATATAGAGATGAATCAGAAAAAAAAAGAAATTTGAAATGCTAATGTGCAAGTATCTGTGCTTAAAATTTATGTACAATAAAAGGGAAATTGAGGAAAAGTAAAACCTCATCCACCCTCTTTCTCAAAGGCAGTCCTGATTCTGCAGTCAGGGCTTTTTTCATACTTTAACCAAAACCAACTGCAGAATGAAAATTTTGAGGCAACTTCAGAGAAAGTGATCAAAGCATGCATTTCTAAATTAATGTTAAAAAGCAGTACTACCACTGAAGTCTTTCCAGTACTATCTGTGATTAAAATGATCAAGTATGTGTTGAATTTTAAAAATCAGAGGCATATTCAATTTTTTATTAAGATACCATCAAAACCAAGCACAAAATTGTTACGGTAGAATTGTATTGGGGTAGGAAGCCTTTGTTTTTGTTTGTAGTCTGAAGTTTAAAATAGTTATTTTATTATTATTCCCAGTAGCACATTCTTATATTAGCTATGCATTAAAAATTTGCCAGCTTGTCTGTTTATCAACACAAAGTATTTCTTTTATTTTCCGTGTAAAAATGGGGCATCATGGTGAAACTCAAGAAATACTGTAAACTTCTATTCTGTGTGTATTTTCCTGGGAAGTATATGCTAGCATGGGAGCACAGACTGAAAAAAGCAATTTCACAGGTGTAAAGTAGCTTACAGTCAGAGGAGAGAGAGAAAAAAAAAAGGCAAAAAAAAAAAAAAAGAGATTTTCACAATGAACAGAAACTTCACAGACACAGCATTTGTATCTGGGTGCCAAAACCTAGTTTTCTCAGTCCATATTTAGGCACTTGCACATAGGTGGCCTACTTGTCAGTAATACTAAACATTCACAAATGAAAAAGAGATTGCTAGGTACTTTTAAAAATCAAGCAGCCTTTACAAACTTGCCTGAGTATCTGAAGAGACATGCCTGAAGAGATAAACTTCAGCATGTAGTCTTAAAATTTCCAGCCTGTAGTTTGAAAGATCACACACCCCATATTTTATCCACTAAAAAGTGTTCTTTTGATATTAATTGCAGGTTTAATACATGTGGGCCTGTGAATTATATGTGAGATCTCAGGCAGTGAAGAATTACTCTTAGCTAAGGTAAGTTACAGCACACTGCAGCTACTCTTCCTGACCCATAGCATCAACAGAACAGTCTGTGCATCAGGGGTTGTTCTCAGTGTAAATCTGTGTTTGCAAGGCGTGTTCAGGCAACTATGTCATGTGGCTTGCATTAAGAATGTGTTTTTTCCAGGCAGAAGATGGCAAATATGTCTGTAGTCTAAAGTACAGTAAGATAGTTATTTGCTCAGCATACTGAGTAATATGATAAAGGAGTCTTGCATGATCAAGACACTTGTGTTTATTCAAGTGACCAGTGATGAGTGTCACTAAGGATTTTGTTTTTTGTTCAGGCTCTGTAGTGGTTCTAGAACAGAAAATTAGTTCCTAGTGAGTCTCAAAAATAAATACTGGAGAGTATCTTGGGAATATGGTATGTGGACACAGACCAGTGGGGACTGCAAAGCTGAAAGGGACAAAAACATGCCACAATGTTCACATAATTTCTTAGGAAAGTGTGTGCATTTGGAAATGTACTGCAGTTGACGACAGGTATCCTGTAAATACAGCGCATTTAGAAAACTATTTACTTACCACAATGTAAAAGCCTAATGCTTTCACTTAGCAGGAAATAGCAAACTAGCTTTCCAATCCCCATCAGCAAGTGGCCTGTCATATGCCTGAGTAACCTGCATGCAAAGGCTCTTGTGCCATGTTTTCTGCTAACAAATCTGTTTGCCCAGATCAGTAGGATAACATTGGCAAGAGAGCTTCACACCTGTACTCACTTCTTTGGCTATCAGTTCTAGTCTGGGTGAAATTTATAACCTGTTTTGTCTCCACGCTCATTATCTCTGACTTGTTTTACCCTTCCCCCTTTGCAGCATGCTGCACCCTGAAGTTGAAAGCAGAGAGATGGGCTGCAGAGCATTCCCCAGAGCAGGCTGTTTCAGCTTAGATCATGCACCTTGATCACACAAATGGGCATGCACACCTTCTGGACTCAAAAGGGAGTCAAAGAGCCAACACACAGCACATGAACCATCAGTCTGTGCAGATCAGCTTACAGGGTAGAGACATTTTAGAGCACAATGCAAGATCACTTTCTTTGTGCTCCCTAGTAGAAACAGTCTTTAGAATTCACTGACATTTAATCATGTGCCTCATATCACTTCTTTTCAGAGCAGCTATTTTGGTGCTATGTGGGGGTTGTCACAGAAATGGTTGCCTAATTCTGATCTAAATTTTGTAATGTGCACCCAGATCTTCTACAGATAAGCATTTTACATCCAAATGCAATAATAATAAAGGAATTAAAAGTGATTCCGTTTCATGAAAGAGCAGTAACATACATAGCAGATATTCCTAGCTCTTGAAAAAAAAAAAGAAACAAAGCACAATTTCCACAAAGCCAGTGGGAAAATTGTTCCCACTGCCCAACCTATCACTTTAGTTTGTGTAGCTACAGAGGTGAAAGGAATTTTAGTCAAATTCAAGACGTCAGGACTTGTTCCATGTAAACTTCAGGTGTTGGTATTTTCAAATCACTGCTGGCCTCATAAAATGGCAGGGGTTCAGAACTATGTTGGAGCTTATCAGCCAGAATAATATCAGTGAAGCTTGCTGTCAAGAAGCTTGCTGGCTTCATGCAGCAAGGAACACAGAGCTATATGAGATTTTTCTTTTTACTTGCAGTGGAGCAGTAAGGAAGAGGTGAGGAAAGGGGCTGCTCACTTTATGTTCCATGAAATACTTTTGTGACTGTAGATTTAAATCAGTCCAGTGAGTACCTTATGAGTGGTTTTAAGATGATATAAATGTCCTATTAAAGGCTTCTTGTATTTCTCTGCTGAGATTAGTACAATTATTTGTTTACAATGTGCCAAAGCACTTTTTTCCCCTGGATGATTCTTTCCAAAGTTCAGTTATTGCATATCTGCATTATATTACTCAGAAATAAAGGTTTTGTCTGAATGAAAACTGAAACCTAAAATCTTAGCTCTTTTTAAGAGGAGACAAAAGAAGACATAAAGAGAAACTAAAGGGTTCTTACAAGCCTGGTGTGTTTTGAAGGGTAGTCTACGATTGCAGCTGACTTTACAGATTTCTGATGGGCTGAAAATTCTGATTTGTCTGCTCTAGAAATTCCTCACTTCACCTCCAAAGCCTGCTGGCCTGCTCTGTCATCTTTGTTTTTGTCTTCTAAACCAAATCATGCATGATGTCCAGACCCCCTTCTATAACTTACCTTCTCAGTGCATCCTATGTTCTCCTGAACCTTCTTACTTTGACAACACTCAGTGCCCCTTGGGGAAAGAACAACCTCCCCTTCCTCCAAGAGGTCCCTCTTAAAAAGAGCATAACATACACTTGGGGAATTAAATTAGATTCCCATGAAATTCCAAGCCAAGTCTGTTCCAGTCCCTGAAAATCCAGTGTCTCAGACTGCCTCAATAAACACATTTAAGAGAGAGATGCACAACATCTAGTTTAAAAATTCCTCAAAACTCTTTTCGCTTAGCACAGTTTGAAAACATGTCAGGATATGGGAGGTTTTGAAATACGTAATATTAAAAATACAGATTTAGTTGTATCAGACCATCCACTTGAATAATTATTCTGGTTATCCATCAGGCCAACTCCATAATGCTGGCTGTCCTCCAGGGCCCACTTCTCCTATGTCTCTGCCAGATGAATGGCTAAATTGTCAAAAAGCCATTGAAGTGGGAAGATGAATACAAGCACATTGTAGGGGTCACGACTACACCCATCAACTTCCTGCTGAAGATGTTTGCATTTGAGAGGAACAAAATCTGCTTACCTGAAAGTCACCTTACAACTTCTGAGCAGTTCTCCCAAGTCCCTATGAAGTCAGTGGAGACTGACTGCAAGCATTTTCTGAGGGCAGCTCTGTCCATCTAAGTCTGGCTGTTTGGTTCTTTGGCTTATGTTTTGGTTTTTAGGGGGAGGAGTGGGAGAGTTTAAAGTGGGGTTTCATCTCTGCAGCTCTGCTTGTGCTCCTGAATTTGATATCTCAGGTAGTGTCTGTGTTAAGGTAAGCTTGCACCATTCATCAGAGTAAACAGAAAGGAACAGAGATCTGTGGTCCTGTCAGCTGTGTTAAAAGAAGTAGTTATACTAAATCACAAAATATGCTGGCTTGGAAGGGACACAAAAGGATCATCAAGTCTGACTCCTGGCCCTGTGCAGGACCATCTCCAAGAGTCACATGTGTCCAACAGTATTGCCAAAGTGCATCTTGATCTCTGTCAGGCTTGATGCTGTAACCATTTCCTTGGAGAGCCCTTTCCAGTGCTCAGCTACTCCCTGGGTGAAGAACTTTTTCCTGATATCTAGCTTAAACCTCCCCTGAAACAACTTCAGGCCATTTACTTGGGTCCTGTCACTGGTCACCAGAGAGAAGAGATCAGTGCCTGCCCCTCCTCTTCCCCTCACAGGGAGTTGTAACTGCAGTGAGGTCTCCCCTCAGGCTGAACAGACTAAGTGACCTCAGCTGCTCCTAAGGCTTCCCCTCAAACCCCTTCACCATCTTTGTTGCCCTCCTTTGGACACTCTCTAATAGCTTTATATCCTTCTTATATTGTGGCACACAATCCCATCCCAGTTCCCAAACGAGGATGTGCATGAACTCTGAAGCACAAGGCTAAACATCCACCATAAATCGTGTATTGCATTTCAGTGTAATTCAGTATAATCTTGATTTTTCTTGTAAATTAAGAGTCATGTCACCAGGAATGGCCCATTAAATGATTTTTTGATGTTGAATTTAATCTAGGGACAGGCTTTTTGCATAAGGGTGCACAGTGCATAGTTGAAGTCACAGTCTTCCCAAGACCATCTACCAAAATAACCGGGCAGCCATACTTCTCAGTGGAGGCTTCTTGGTCTTAGCTTTGAGGGATTCCTATTGGTCCAAGACAAGGAAGAGACAGCAATGCTAGAGATATCTATAATATTACATTCATACCATGTTAATGCCATACATACACTTTCATCCCACTCTGCACTTCCCACTAGAGATGTTATCTGCAAAACCCTGCTGTCCTCTGCTACTGATTAATTCTCTGCATTTTTTGGTTGACTGCTTGATAATGAAATTCATAAGGTAGAGGAACAGATACAAATTCTGTTATTCTGAAGCCTGACAGTATCTTTATCTTTTGCAATAAATATGGTACAGAAATTCTCACTTAAATCTCATTTTTGTCCCACTTTGAGTGGAAAAACTCAAAGCCCTTAGTGCTGCTTAGATGAGAAATCACCAAGAGTTGTGGTGCTCACTGGTGCCAAGAGAGCTTAAAACAGTCACGACCTCATGAATGAAAAGGAGTAATGGCCAAGCTGAGCACCACAGAGTCCTGCACAAAAACATCATTGGGACAGAGGAACAATTGATCATATTTTTGGTTTGGATGCACTCCCACAAAGTGGAAAAAGGAATGACTGGTAATTGATAACAAGGAATGAAGGCAGATTAAGCTCTGAAGATCACACACAATATAGGTAAATAAAAACAATAAGGGCAGTATAGTACAAAAGCACAAACCCATGATTTGTCTCTTTATGCAGCATTATAAAAATTTAGAGAACAATGTGGACAAATAACTATACCATTTTTAGAGAATTAAAAAATTATACTATCATGCTCTATAGCATGGTTGCCTAGTTACAAAGCATAGTCCTTAGAATGACAGGCAAAATAATATTCATACAAGTGAAAAGCCCTCCAAAATCAAAAAAATATTTTGCCTCTCCTTCAGAGCAATGCAGGCATACAGCCATTGTGTCTTACAAGTTGCCAGAACTAGGACACAAACATTTTACAGAATTTTACACCCTATTTGAGGTACAATATCTGTTTCTAGTTCTAAGTTATTCATATGAAATTATAAGTGATCACTATGCAGGGTTGGGAATCTTTCAGTCAGAAATTTTAGGTCACTGAGGTGGACAGAAACTCAGCAGCTTGCAGAAGCAATATGAAACAGACTTTTCAGATTTGTTGTATTAATCATAATAGCTTTGAGGTGCTAAGGATGTTGGTTTAAGACTTAAATGGAAAGGGTGACAGTAGGCCATAAGTTTTTTTAATGGAAAAAAAATTATGCTATTATTCTATAATTGATTTGGGGACTTCACTCATTTAGTCTGCAGCTTTTATGAGTTTGAATGCATTAATTGCATATCTGGTGCTTAAAAGGTTCACCAAAAAGGGCATAGCAGCTATGGCCCTATGCAGACATTCTTAGCATCTACCTGAAAACCTTCCATCTTACAATTTAACTTCAAAGTACACTGGACTAAGAACACCAGACTAACACACTGCAATAAGGACAGTAAAAGCTTTCAGGGAAATGAGATTTCAGTGCTTTTATCACCCTGATTACTTTGAATTGTTCTGCAACTTTCAAGAATAAATATAAGACTTTGGAGGTGAAGGATCCAAGTCAGTTTGCCTCCTGAAATACCCAGGCTGAATTTCAAACATCATAGGTAATCTTCTGGAGCTTATTTGTTCCAGGAGCAGTGGACTGGTAACTGCATGCCAATTCAAGGCTAGAAATAGCCTTTATTAAAGTTATATGCTGATACAACAGAGACAAAAAAAAAAAAAATCTTTATTCTATATTAATTGATTAAGAGTTTCTCCATTCACTTCTATGGACATAATTTATATTTTATTGCTGGCATAATTTACATGAAAGATGTTTTGTTTTGACATTGTAATACGATCTGTGTAGACTCTGTTATTTTCCATGGCTGATATTTTTCACACCATCCTACTGTGAATAAAATACAAATTTACTGAACAATGCACATTTTCAGGAGTTGGCTTTGATAGTCAATTGCCTCAGTAAGAGCATTAAAAATTCCAGAATCCCATTAAAGCCAGCTTTATGTATAGTTTCATTATTTTTCTTCAAATTATAGGATAGTTTGTAAGAAAAGAAGTTGGAGTCACCGGGATTATTTTTATTTTTTCTCTCTAACTGTAAGAAGATGATTAGACAGATGTCTCATTGCATTTTTGGTTTAGACCAATGTGTTTAAAAACACTAAAATATAATATCCTTTAAAATTAAGCTTGGTGTTGCAACATTGTTACAATTTTTGTTATATTGTAGTGTATCAATAAGCTTTCTATATATTAATTAAAATAATATAAAAAGTGAAATTTTAAATTCACCAGATAGAGACAGACATCAGAGGAGAGTAATATTGTGAGCAATATTGCAAGAAAATACTTTATGAATACTTTCAGCCCCTTATCCCTCTTCATATTTACTGTCAAATAATTCAAACAAATGCCACCTAAAGGGAGACTGTAATAAAACTCCTGTAACAGGGATAAGCGTATACTCACTAAGCAATAGTTTTATATTATTCTAAGATTGTGCTGTTGAGCTAGGATTTGGATTATTTTTACTGTAAAGACAGAAATTCCAGTTAGTTCCTTCATTGTTTTAAAGTTTGATAAATTCTGGCTTTAGTCTGTACCACATGTTGATCTCTATAGCCTTAATAATTTAATGGCAGTGTCTGATAAATCAGAGTGGTTGAAAGGTGTGAGGGTTTATTTGAATTTGCTGCTGAAAAAAGTCGTAAGAGCATTACGCACATTACATGTGCACTGCAGAATTCAATTTATTAGTTTTGGGAAGTCTAAATATCTATGGCTATGAGAGGAATTTATCTACTAGTTCTGGACACACTAAGTCTGAAAGTAAGGAATACAGTGGATGCTGTGATTTGCAGCATGGTGAATGTTGCTGCTGATAACAATTTTGAAGTCGGGAAGCTCTTAAGTCTGTTTTGAAGGATATGTTCCTGTGGTCCCCTAGCATTTTCTGATTCTACTTGACCTTAAAAAATACACTGTGACTGTGGACAGCAAAATTATTTTACTCATTTCACATACTCAAGGATGGGTAAGACTGATCCTTCTTGATAATCCCCGAGAGTCAGCTGAGGCCTTGAGAGTCCCGGAATTCTTTCCAAGAGCTTTGTAATGTTACTTTTGCAAAGTTTTGACCTTTCATTAATGTTATTTTTAATACATGTTTTGAATGATCTAGCTAACATTATCACTCCTGGGTTTTTTTCCAGCAACATCAAAAACCCATTAGCACATAACTTTATGTCTTTGTGGTGCATTGATCACTGTTCCTTACTGTAATACTACCTAACTATATCACCTTCGTAAATCACTCTCTCTCTGTGTATATAAGTATATATATTTATATTAAACAGAAGTGGTTATCTCTTCAACAAACATATTACAATTTTAAAGTTTTATAGTCCAAGAAAGTCTTCTACACCATCTTTTAAACTGAAGCCCATAACTTTTCCTTGTAGATGAGGGAAGTGCTAAAGTATATGTATTTATTGAATACATTTGCTATTTTTCACTGTGTCTGGTCAGAAACTTTGCAAAATGAAGATTTCTTTTTTTTTGTATTTTGAGTACCAGATTCTCTCCATAGAGATGCCCCAGGCATCAGTGAAGTAGTAGGTATTAAATTCTATTTTAAAGAAAAGTGGGGAAAAAATGAGCACTTTGAGAATGCAGACTTAGTAATGCAAATTTTTAAAACTTCTTTAGATGCTGTTTACCGTTATTCCATCACCTCTGCCCTCACACCACTTTTGATTTGTGTTTGTGCACAGCCAACTTATTTACCACCTGGCTCATGGACTCCTTCCAGCTGAATATCAGGCAGGCAGAATTTGGAATAGGCACACCATTGGCTGGAGTGATGGATGACCCACTCTTGCCCATTTAAAGGTTCCTATGTCTCTCTACAATGTTCAATATATTCACTGCGCTGAGTAGTCATTTTACCTTGAGAAGTTAATGGTTAAGCACTGGGCTGGAAAATATCCACTGTACAAAATGCAATCAGAGGACTGATGGCCTGCTTTGTCTTACTTGCCAAAGATATGAAGACCCTCCAGTTCTACATCAATCACTCTTTCCTTTCAATATCCACATAAAGGCACTGGGAAAAATTATGAGACATCATCTAAAATACCAACAACACAGATTTTTTTTGTCCCAATGGATGATAAGTCTCTTATTCTGTAAAAGATACTCTCTGTCAGATAGGTCCCAAGTTAGATTTAAACCTGCTCAGATCTGTAGGCAATGTCATATGAAATGCATAGACGACATTGTTTTTTCTGCTCTCTGTAACTAAAATTCCTTGTCCTGTCCCCTACCAGGTTTTCTTTAGGAAACTGAGACTGTTGGTGTTTGATGAGTTTTCACATAAATGTCATTGAGATTCCTGCTTCCCCCTCCTGTGTGCTTCCTTTTAATGTCTGAGTTGAGTCTGGAGCTCCTTGTTTATCCATGCTGGTCTCCTACTGATTCTGCTTGATTTCCTGCTCATTAGTGTGGACCACCCTTGAGGATGGAGAAAGTGAACCTTGATAATGAACCAGCTCTCCCTGACCCCTCTTTTCTTCAGGGACATGTTGCATGGCATTCTTCCTAGCAGATCTCTGAAAAAGGCCAAAGTCTCCTCTGCTGTAGTCCAGGTTTATAATCCCAATTTTACCTTGTTCCCTCCACTCCATCTTCTGAACTCCAGTCACCATAATCACTGCAGCCATGGGTGCTCACAGCCTCAGATCCCTGAGTGGCCCTTCCTTGTTTATAAGTATGACATGAGCAAAGCAGCTCCCATCATTGTCTACTCAGCCAACGCACACCAGAAGATATCACCATGATTCTAATTCCCCATGAGGACCAGGGCCCATAAACATGAAGCTTTTTCCAGTTGTCTGAAGAAGACCTTATCCACTTCTTTCCAACCAGGCACTTTGTAGCAGACACCCACAACATCACCTGTGTTGGTTTGTCCTCTATGCTGACACACAGGCCCTCAGCCCTTTTACCGACTATCCCTCAGCACAGCTCCGTCCAACTCTGCTGCTCCCTCACATAACAGCATAATTCACCCTTCTTGCCACCCTTTCCAAAAAGTCTGTCTCCATCCATCATAAGTCTTCAGTTGTGTGAAGAATCCCACCACATTTCTGTGATTCTAATGAGATCACAGCCCTAATTCCTCCTATTTTCTCCCCATGCTGTGGGCATTAATGTACAGGCACTCTAGGGAGGCACCCAGATGTTCTTCTTTCCTAGAATGGGTATGAGAGCTTCCTCTCCCATAGTACTTCAGGGTACATAACAAGGATGGGGAGAGAGGAATATTAAGAGCATGTCATATCACAGCTCTTCTTTGCTGCCAGGGAACTCCCCTTGCAGCACTAAGTAAATAATGTTGTGACCTGGGACTTCTCCTGTATGCTTCATAAATTCTGCACACAGGCAGATAAAAATGCTCATTTGTTTCTGAATAGTGAAAAGCCTGAATTGGTACTTAGGGATAACAAACATGGTTCCAGTGGGCTGAGACTACATGATCTTTAGATTGGCTCATCATAAATTCAGGTTTCCTGGCAATTTAGTTTTCCTGGGAATAAAGCACTGACTTAAAAAAGAGCTCACCACAAGTTAAAAATGCAGAAGCCATTTTGAGAGACAACTGGAGGCATCTCTTGTCCTGTTGAGTCCAGTCTGATTCCCCTCATATTATCAGATTAATTCCAAATATTTTTTGTGCCATAATCTATAGACAGATCACTGTCAAGAGCCAAAACTTGTTTCAGTAAAAGACCAAGAGTTCCCTCAGTATTTCCATACTGTGCTACAACAATTCAATTGTCAAAAGCTAATTAAACTTTTGAAAACTCTACATCCTAAAACTACTCTATTCCTTGCTTGCTCATCTAAAAGTAAAGAGTTCCCTTTAGTCAAACAGTGCAAAAGTTCCACCCACTAATATTACTTAGGAGATATTTTCCTTCTCTTAGATCTAATCTTCCATACGCTTGTCAAAAGGCAACAGACATGGAGATGCTTTGGAGATGCATTAGGAAATGCTTTGGCATCATCACAGGCAGACAGGGGGTAAGTGGGATCCTGCTGTTTCAGGAGGCTTTTAGGTTTGCAACACCTGCTTTAGGTCTACAGTGAGGGGCAGAAGAAAGATGCCATCAAGAAGATGTAATGCAGTAAATGGACCCATTTGCATATGGGAAATAAAAATCACTCAGCCTCGCTCACCTACTTCTCATCCGTGCAAGTTTTTGTTATTCCACAAAAGTACAAATAAACTTATGTTTAGGATACCAGACTCATTAGGAGATTTAATTCCCAAATTTACTGATACTTTCTTGTTCACCATAGCTTCAGCAGGATGGTATTTGTAGGTGAGCTGATATTTATCATTAGTTTTGATATCTCTATGTATATCATGTGAAGCATTGTTTTAGAATGCTTGCAGTTTCAAACTTTCAATATTTAAATTTATTCAAGAAAGGATAAAATTTATATATTGAAGTAGATTTAAGAATGAGATAAATTAACTTCCTTTTCTTCTTTTCTCCCTCCCCAGCAAGATATGGATCTTGAGCAGTACTTAGCAACATCATATCAACATAATAAATATATCTTTCTTAGGTATATAGGCAAGGTATCATTGGGTGATGCACAATCAAAACTACTGCTGTCTTTCCAAAAGGGCACAGAAATGGAGGGGGGCTCAAATTTTATAATCGCTCATAACTCAGTCTTCTGTGATTGCTGTAATTTTTATATTAAAATGTGATAAATGATCCAGCACCACTCATTTCACTTGAAGGTCATTTCAGATTATATGAAAACAGCTGGTTTGGTTCTTTTTAAGACTAGAAGTTCCTAAAGGTATTCAGACACTGGGTAGATCTCATCTCCTGCAACTTGACTCTGCCAACCATACATGTCTTGGTTTTGCCAGATCATCAAGGTTCTGTGTTTATTTAATGGATAAGATAGGAGCCAGTATCTTCTGCAGGTGCCTTCCTTGAGCACTCATCTTAGCAAGGGATAAATTACCTAATGGAAGTTTCTGTCCATGTTGACTGCAGAAAATGTAAATGGTTAGTTTGCGCTGACTTAAATTACTGGAAACTTAGTTCATAGAGGCGTAAAGTTAAGAGAGGTGAATTTTATTTGTAAATACCATCTATGTTAATATCTTTGTCTTTTTAAAGGAGAGAATACTGCAGCATTTGTCCTGTCTTATTACAGTGTAGCTTGAAGGGAAGAAGTCAGAACTGCCTAGGATAGTGGCAACATGAGAAAATCAATGCCTTGTGCAGAGAATAAGCCCCTTCTCATAAAAGGTGTCAATTAGATGGTTAATCAGAAAAGAGAGCAGATTTAGGCTTTCATGGAAAAATGTAGTAATAACTATTCCTTGAAAGAAAGTAAACATATTTTTGAGTAATGGTTGGCTGGAGAAACAGTGGATGGACTGAGAAAAAAAAACTAAATATGTTTGTTTTAAGGAAACTAATAAATAGTGGTGCAGTCTTCTGATTTTGATTTTTTTTAATGTATTTTGCTAAACTGGGGAGAGAAAACCTAAACCTCTAGTAAACCCAGATAAGGATTGTTCTTTAAACAAGAACAGCATACACACAAATGTTTAGCTATTTTAGACTCCTCAGAAATGGTTAAACACATGGTTTAAAAAAGAGAATTATTATCCTGGCTCTGCAGTAGGTTTAGAATTAAAGTAATCTGTTTTATTTCTGGAAACAATGTGGCCCCTTTTCTTATTGTGGTCATGTTAGGAAGAGGAGTGAGCTGTTATGCAAACAGGCTACAGGGAGCTACAGCCATTCCCGGGGGGGCTTGGTGCATCCTGGTGTCCAGCTCAGCTGGATGGAGATAAAGCAAAGGCAGGCTTGAAAGGGGAGCATTATGCAGTTAATCTCATGCTGGCTTTAAAACTAACATCTCTGACAGAAAGGGTCACAACAAAGGAATGATACAGGGAAAAGGGTGAGGAGCATGAAATGAGTGAGGTGTCACTGTTCAATGAGCAATTTGAACTGACACATGCAATTGTTTGGGTGGACAGTATCTGACTGTGCAAACTGTATTGGATGGGTATGTTCTCAGCAAGGAGCAGAGTATAGCTCCTGGTATGAATAATGGAAATTGTCTCCCACATTCCTTGTTCATCCTCCTGGTAGCTCATAGCTTTGCATTACTGTAAATTCAGTAAGTACCATTTTTACTACTGTTATTCACAGTATTTCATCACTAGTGGAATAATTGGGGCTTTCTTCTTGGCAACATTATCTTCAATGACAGGTGAATCTCGAGCATCTGGAATTTCATTTTGGTTTGGACAGGCATCCTAATATTTAGATGATCCTTTGAATCATACATGAACTGGAAGTCTCTGAACCTGAGCTGAAAATGTGACAATGTTTTTCATGAGTTTTCAAACACCTTTGATTTTACACCTAGAAATGCAGAGAAAGCAATGTCCCTCTAGTACGCTGACATTTCAAGTGGGGAGAAAAAAGTTTGTCTAGGGTGCAGAAGAATGAAGTCCATCTTACTATATTCACAAGGGTGTAGTGTATTTTTCTAGTTTAAAAAGTTGAGATTTTATATCTAAAGAGGAAAAAAAAAGTTGTCTAAAAGTGGCTTGATGAGTGAAAATCATCTTGTCTAATTAGACTTCTAAAAGTTGGATATCTGAGTCTAGTCTCCCTTTATAGTTAATAGAATCATCTTCAGAACACCATTTGCTGACCTGTCTTAGATGCCTATCTTAGGATGAGATGAATGGCTCTCTGGAGACCTCTGTTTCAGTCTATTGAAAAGAACTGAGGATAAAAACATTTTCAAAACACTAAGGCTGTGAAATAGAATTTTCAAAAACTTTTAATCAGACCATGTGGAAAACAACTAGAGTTATTCCTGGTATCTGCAGGGATCAAGGGCAGGAGCTGTGCAAAGCAGTGCTCCACTTAAGTTGTGTATTCATTTACGGGTTTATTATTGGTATGACTGAAAAGAATGCAGGTAGAAATTTGTTCTACATCAGTTTCAAAATAACTAAAAAAAAAAAAAAAAAAAAATTTTGTATTCCAATCCAAATCTTTTTTCCTTTTTTTTTATTTTATCCCATTATTTCTGGACTTCTAGCTGTCTGAATCTGTGAATTCAGTAGTGATACCCAGATGATGAAAAACAAATAGATCATGATGATAGATTTTTTTTTTTTTTTTACCTTTGATCACTTCAGAATCACTTTGCTGACTGCTTGACCTCAATTTTTTGTAACTTCTAAAATCATAGAATCTTAGAATACCATGAGCTGGAAGTGACCCAGAGGGATCATTTAAGTCTAACTCCTGACCCTGCACAGGACAACCCCAGGAATCACACCATATGCCTAAAATAGTTGCATAGCTTTGAAGAGATGCTCTTTTAAATATTTTTCCCCAACAATGTAGCAGTAAAGGTCTCCTCTTTCCTCTGTAACATAGATGACCTTGATCTCTGAGTCAGCACTACTTTTATATACATACATACATATATATATATATATATACACATATACATATATANATTCCAATCCAAATCTTTTTTCCTTTTTTTTTATTTTATCCCATTATTTCTGGACTTCTAGCTGTCTGAATCTGTGAATTCAGTAGTGATACCCAGATGATGAAAAACAAATAGATCATGATGATAGATTTTTTTTTTTTTTTTACCTTTGATCACTTCAGAATCACTTTGCTGACTGCTTGACCTCAATTTTTTGTAACTTCTAAAATCATAGAATCTTAGAATACCATGAGCTGGAAGTGACCCAGAGGGATCATTTAAGTCTAACTCCTGACCCTGCACAGGACAACCCCAGGAATCACACCATATGCCTAAAATAGTTGCATAGCTTTGAAGAGATGCTCTTTTAAATATTTTTCCCCAACAATGTAGCAGTAAAGGTCTCCTCTTTCCTCTGTAACATAGATGACCTTGATCTCTGAGTCAGCACTACTTTTATATACATACATACATATATATATATATATATACACATATACATATATATATATATTTGGAAACCACTGACAGCTTTATTTATTATGCAAAATACAGGATGAGAACAACATTGGGGCTATATTGCACTGGGAAGTTGAATATTGGATATTGCCATTGAATATTGGATATTTCCAAACCCCTGTATTTCAGCTGGATCCACAGTGTAAGTTGTAATGCAGTTGGTAAGATCATAACCATCTTACAGTTACAGAAAGAATGCTTTAGGTAGTTTAGAGACCTCAGAGCATTTACTATTCACAGCTTTCACTTCCCATGCTTAGCTACAGAGCTGCACTATTCATTATCTAGTTTGGCAGTCAGGAGATAAAGAAATACTCCATTTCTGTGACTGTGGATACTGAGTAGTTATTTATGTCATTGGAAATTGTGTATGCTGTTCTACCATCATGGCTTGTGTCAGAAATGGTGTGGCCGGCAGGACCAGGACCGTGGTCATCCCGCTGCACTCTGCACTGCTGAGGCCACACCTTGGAACCAGTATCCACTTTTGGGCCCCTCACTACAAGAAAGTCTCTGATGTGCTGGAGCATGTCCAAAGTACGGCAAAGGAGCTGGTGACAGGTCTGGAGCACAAGTCCTATCAGGAGTGGCTGAGGAAGCCTAGCCTGAAGAAAAGGAGCCTCAGGGGAGACCTCCACAAATACCTGAAAGGAGGTTGTAGCAAGGCAGGGATCAGTCTCTTCTCCCAGATAACAAGTGACAGGATGAGAGGAAATGGCCTCAAGTAGGGGACGTTCAGGTTGGGTATCAGGAAAATTTTCTTCATAGAAATGGTAGTCAGGTATTGGAATAGCCTGCCCAGGGAAACAGTTGGGTCACCACCCCTGGAGGTATTAGAAAGATATGTAGATGTGGAACTTACAGACATGATTTAATGGTGGATATGGCAGTGCTGGGTTATGGGTAGGACTCAATGATTGCACAGGTCTTTTCCAACTTAGATATTTCTGTGATTCTGTTTGACTTTTAGTCCAGTCTGCAGGGGCAGAAACGTTAGTATGCTCATAGCATGGTAAACTTCAAATATTCTAAAAGATCTCTGGAAAACACTAAAGGTCTTAACTGTAAGAGGTAGTCAGTCCTGAAGTGGTTCAGTGGATTGGTAAACAGGTTTTACATGTAATTGTTTAGAATATTCCCCAAAACTCCTGTATGACAATGCTTCTCAAGTAATGAGGTTACCCATTTTCCTCATGTTAACTTTAAACACATGCTGTCAATGATGGAATTATTCTCATGCAAGTTGAAAGCTGGCGAGCACACTGTCACACAGGCATGCAGAAAATGAAAGCCATGCATGAAATGAGACCACCATGTTCACAGAGGGAACATCAGGTGCCAGATGAAGGAGTAAACCTGAGTGACACCTGTCCAGGATAAAGGAGTTAATCACTATATTTTCCAACCACTTGAATGGATTTTTAATGAGCACATGTAGCCAGAACTTCAGTTTTACATTGTTTCCAAAAGCTGACAGGATATTCTAGCTTTGTTCTGAGTTTTTACAAGCTATCATGGTCTTGGCTGGGAGGCAAAGAGTGTCACATATTTAATTGCTGCTGAACTCTGCAGCACCTGGGAGCTGCTGGAAGTTTGCCATCTCCCTGCCAATAAGACCTGGCTCAGCTACTTTTGTAAGCTCTGACGAGATCTCGAACTAGTGTGATGTTGCTGCAAATGCTGATAATGTAGATAATGTAACACCTTTATCAAAAGCATAAGGAAAATTTATGTTTTGGATTTTTTTTTTTTTTTTTTTTTTTTTTTTTTTTTTTTTTTTTTTTTTTGGTCTTTATTGAACAAGCTGCTCAGTGGATGAGACTGACAAAAATATGCAAAGAACACATACTACAGCATGCATGGATGTCTGATCATGTGCATGGATGTCTGATCATATGAATTTCATTTTGAAGAGCTGACAGAATGCTTGGACAAGTTGTTCTTTGTTGCTTTAAGTATGTGAAAGTGTCCCTGTCCTCTCTTCCTGTATTTTTTCTAAGGTCACTTGCTCTTCAGTTGCAATCCATGTTATATATATATATTTATTGTTTTTCTTATAAAGAAAACTAATAACTGTATTACTAGTCTGCAAACATATCAAACAAATACAAATGCTTACTGTTTGAAGAGAGAAGTTCCTCCATCACTTGTTCTGCTACCATAGGATGTATTAATGGTGAGAAGTTAAAATCACTTCACTTCTAAATGGCTGTTCTAATTGTTATTTGAATTAACTGCTGTCATTGACTTTAGGTCTGAAACCTAAGCCACAAGTGATAGTTCATAAAAATAAGGTGAACACTCGCTACAGCATTTTTGTGTAGGTTAGTAGAAACCAAAGTTCTGAATGGCATTCTTTCTGGTTTTACATAACATTCACCTACTTCTCTAAATAACACTGATATTTCAGTTATGTCTGAATCAATTGGGCTAGGACAGTAAAAGTGCATTAAATGAGCCCCCAATAGACATAACACAGCAAGAGTAATACATTCTTATACTTTCAAATCAAATATTGTGAGTGTCTGGAGGGAAGAGATTTTATTGCGTATTAAATGCGGAACTTGGAACTGGCAAGTCTTCCTCCATCTCGGTCACTGTCTTACCTAAGAGACCTGGTGTTTGTTGTGTATATGGTTACAGTGGCAATCTACACTTATAAAACTCTGAGGTGACATAACCCTCCATAATTCAAGCTACTACCAGCCCTGATCAGCAGGGGAAGCTGGGAACAGTAAGTACCACCTGCATCAATGGTGTCTGCAGCTGGGCTCAGAAAGGCTCTGGTGAAAGACATCTCTCAGCCAGGCTCCAGCTGCCCAGAAAAACATCTTCACAGCTTCCAGGGAGTGACTATGTGTGACTGACTCAATCTGCCCTCTTCTCCTCCTTGTGGAAACTGGTGCTAGACTTTGCAATTCTCAAGATTTCTCGATTAAGTCTGTTTGTGTGCTTCTTGAGTAAGCATTGGTTTACTTTTTTTTCCTAAGTGAATGAATGCAAATCCATCTGAAGTGCAAGGATGTGGCGAGAAAGAAAAAAAGGAAGGAAAATCCTACCTTAGCTATGAGGGATGGCTTATCTCACTTTGCAGGCAAGAAATCCAATAGAATCACTTGCCTGAGGATCAACAGTGACTTTGTGGCAATGCCCTATCTTTGAATGCCCAAGTTGCAAAATTATCTTTCACCAAGGCCAGCTGTCATTTAACATAGAGAGCTACCTTATTTTTAAAGATACATAAGTAATTCATGCTAATGTGAAAAGGAATTAAACTTCAGTGGAGAAAAATGCTTATTTCCAAATGGTTGAAAGAATTTTTGCAATATGCAAAACCATCTTTGTATCTGGAAAGACTGTTTTCCTGTCATGAACTTCTTTGGATAAATTACAATCATCCTGTGCTGTGACAGTGTTTGCTGTATCTTATCTCTATTATAGCAAGTCAATAAAAATATATATTCTACCAGCTGTTTCTAGTTACAAACTAAAATTTGGTGGAGATTACTTATCCAATATAGTAGGGGTCAAATCTTTGGAGAGGGTGAGCAGCTGGGACTCCTATGGCTCCACTGATTAGCACCATCTTAGTTTGGAGGCCTGAATTTTACACAGTAAATGATCTAATCACCTACCCGGGTTTAGAACTACCACAAGTTAATAACAGCACTGCAGCCATAGCTGCAAAATATTACACAATAAAATAAAATAAATGGAAATAATCTCTCCTGAGTGCCAATAATTTAGATTTACAGGATAATCCATATGTATTCCCGCTACTAACAGATTGCCAAAATACTGTTTGGAGACTTCTATTTCAAATCTAGTACATTTTATTATCATTTCAGAGGTTACAAAATTGAGGAATAAATTAAAAAGCTAAAATGGGGAAAACAAACATTTACAGATTGGATTTAGGCGTTCAGAAGTGTGAAGCAAAGCTCCCTTTTTTGAAAGGACTTCATTAATGTTTAATTAGCTGAGTTGCAAACGAGAGCTCGCTCCCCAGCATCCCCTTACTCAGGCACAGCAGAAATTGCTTTCCCTCACAAGGGGGGAGGCTGGCTTTGGTGGGGTTATTTAGCAGCATCTCAGGGATGGCATTTGTCAGCAGCTGGTCTCAGGGCACTTCACAATGTCATCATAATTGTCACCACTGAAGTCAGGGGATGCATAGGGTTACCAAGCAAAACAAAGCAGGGATCTGTGTGCTGGCAAGAGGTCTTTGTTTTGTGAATTTCTGGAGGTGAGGCTTGGCATTTTGAACATCAGTTCATTTTGCTCATTGGCTGCTTGGTGCCAGGAATGAGAGCCCAGTGTCATGGACACAATGCTCATAGAGTGCTATACCAACATTATATTTTACTGGATACAAAAAATTACTGTAGGTGTTCAGGGATAGGCAATTTTTCACCAATTCATTGAAGCATAGTAATTTCAAAAAACGCTTCACAAACAATAATTCAAAAACATCAGAAATAATTTTCATCTAATTTTAGAAATACTGTCCACACTTACCTGAATGCTCAAATACAGGAAGTCTCTTGCTTAAAGGTACTGTTCATCATTTACTCTAATCTTTTCCATGATATGAGTTAAATACAGAGATTTCACACTGGGCAGGACAGAGTGTCCCTGAGTTTCACCAAAAGAAGACCAGAATACATTAACAAACATTAACCTTCTTGCATCTTTCCAGCTAGAGGCACTATGTTAATGGGAATGCCCACTGAACTCATTGGAGTTGTGCTACTTTCCCTTTGCAAAGTGTCTGGTTCAGTGCCCTTGGACTGGTCCCTTTTTCTTGTGTGTTGCAGTGTCTATTATGCTATACATGAAATAGGCTTAACCAACAGACAAAACAAACCATGACCATGGAAATCAATTTGGCCACTGAGTTGAACTTGCCCCATGTCTGCTGCACTTGGCTGCACAGCCAGTGTGATTCCAAGCCTCAGTCATGGGGAGCAGAGCCATCTCTCCAAGGCTCCAGCAGGTCAGAGCAGCAGCACCCATGCTCACTGAGGGCCACCACGTCAAACATGGCCTTCAGCACTTTACTGACTAGCCATGGTTTCTAAGAAAATTATTAGATGATAGCATACTTTGTAAATCTGAGGTTCTGCTTTGTATTCATATGGGCCTAAATAAGTCAAAATGTTTCACTCTGGTCAGAAGTATACAAGTATTTACTGTAATAAATGCAACTATTCACAAGATGCAAAGTTCTTTTAAGAACATTATGAATATGGTGCATTCTAGTAAATTAAGTGCTGTTCATGCCAACATTTGAACTCACAATGACTTAGCAAATAAACCCAAGTAATCTGAAAACTAAAATTTTGTTAATAACCTTTTCCCAAAGAAAGGCTGCAGTCTTCATCCAACTTCAATCCAGTGTATTTTTGTCAGAGAAAGTCAGTTTTGGAAATCTTTAAATCCCTTGGGTTAAAATGCTCATATTGTAGCAGATCTTAAACAAACAATCATTGATAAATTCAGGGTGTTTTCTGAAATGAACTCTGAAGATAATATGCAGTGGACAGTACAAAATGATACCAGCTCCAGCAAAGGCAAGGGAGGTAAAGGAAAATATTAGAAGACAATGTAAATATGATGGAGCTTTCTGAAACAAATCTTGCTTTTCCTTTGGTTACAATAACTGTCAGGAACAGTCTGAGAAAGAAAAATCTCTTCATTCTAGTATGGCATGTTGCATTAATATCAAAGTACACAGTTTTAGATCCAACAGTAAAGGTTAAAAAAATATATGATTAAAGAGAGTCATCAAAGGAAGGAAGCCATAAAGGTCAGATATTTCCAGTTACTGACTGATTGGCTTGGTCAATGACAGTGATCATTAACTGCCAAGAAGTGCCCTTCCTGTCAGCCTCTCTTACATAAACAATGAAATACACAACAACGTGGATCAGAAGCTATTAGATGATCACATGTGGAAGCTGGTCTCTCCAAAATGCCATGGCATTTACTATGCTAAATGTGATAATGGTGTTCTTGCTCTTTCTTTCTCTCTAGTTCACCTTCTTTTTTCCCTCATGCAGTCACACACATACCTTGGCTGCACAAAACCCCTGAGAACATGCTACCAAATGGCTGGTGGCTGTCACTGTGCCAGATAAGAAAAAACCTGAGATTGATCAAGTGATTAATCTTGTGTTAATATGTAACTGAGGAGACATGAAGATTTTATAAGCAAGGACAAAAAAGGTATAATTAGATATGGTAACTTTTGTGTTCAACAGAAGAACTGCTGGGAAGAGGAAAAACAAGTAATTATAAAAACAGAAAAGGATTAAGGAATTTTTTTTTTCCTGCTGGGTACAAGCACCTGGATGGCAGAGAGCCTAGAACTGGATTACCTTTGAATTCTCTAAATTGTTTTCATGAGAAGAACTTTTTTGACCTATATGATTCAGAGACAAAGCTTCTTAGAGTTGAAGAATACTAATTTATAAGAAACCTTTCCTCCTATAGAGATGCTGAGGAATACACTGACTGCTCAACACTGCTTACTTTTTTTTTAATTATCTTCCTGACCAGGTCAATGTGTAGCACAGAAAGAAAAAATCATAATCTTCAGGAAGGAAAAAAATTGAAAACCCTGGACAAAACATATTCCTTCCTTATGTTTCAAGGCATCCTTTCAAAGCAACTGTAACTATTTAGAAATAAGTAAATAGCAAATCTCAAAATTAAAAAAGCATTAGATTTTTCTCCCTGCTTTTGCTTACGATTTTACAGAAAAAGATTCATTTTTCCTAGTGCCACATGTTTTTTTTTCCAATTCTTTGTTGTATTTGACTGTTGAAATTTATTTTCTATGTGGGTAAAATATTTGGTTATAAAAACCAGTTAAACTGATAAGTAGTCACAACAAACCACAGCAATTTTTTCTTCTTGTAGGAGGCTGAAGGATTGACAGCTGGAGAGATATTTTCCTGTGTCAATATGTGCAGGGATGTTGAGCAGTTTCTCTGGAGAGGACTGATGCTACTTATTTGTATCCCACAAGCAACCTCCCCTGCTACCTGGTGCAGCTGGCCAAGGCTGGAACTAGGCAAGCACTCATATGTCTTTTCCATTTGTTTAAAGCTCATTAGCATCCATTGAGCTGTGCTGTTCCAGCTTCAATATATCAACGTTAACAAAACATTAATGCTGTACTCTTGAGGTAAAAGAAAACAACGTCTCATTTGAAATACAAACATGTAGTGAAATGCAGCCTGTTGCCCCTAATTCAGATCGAAGGGACTGATGGCAGGATCTTAGTAAAACCCCAGGCAAGCTGTGAAACTCTGACGTCTTTGCTAACCTGTATCTGTGGAACCACAGGTATTTAGAAGCAGCTGCACCTCCTGCAAAAGGTTCTTGCTGTAGCACCATAAAAGAGCTGTTGAAGCTTTTAATCTGGAAGCTCCTATCCTGGGAAGCTGAGTTTGTGATGCACAGCTGTTATACAGCCCCCTACAGCAGTGCTGAAAGATGTGGCTGAGAGTGGGGTAAGAAGTGACAAACCCCCACAGGCTGGGATGCCTTTGCTTGGGCAGCCCCAGACCAGGAGCTCAGAGCCTCCTTAACCCCATCCTCCCCAGGCAGAGCGTGGTGGTGTCTCAGCAGGCACTGCTCCACAGGGGTTTGCAGCAGGAAAGCTCTGGGGCACCAGCAGGACCTTTGGCCTCCCCTGGGAAGGAAGGACTGGCTGGAAAAGCCTTTAGTTCATACCTGATGCTGCTGTGAGCTGTCACTCACAGAACAGAGAATTTGTCAGTAAAGCCACAGTGGGACCAAGCAGAAGTATTTGGAAGGAAAAGATTCCTGAATAGCCTGGGCTGCACTTGAAGCCAGAAACCATGCAGGGATAACTTGCCTTCACATTACAGAGCCCTAACCCTGAAGCCCTGGGATAAAAAAAAAAGATGTGATTTAAATGAAGGAGCAGTATGTAGTATGTAGCATGAGTTGATTTTGGAGGAAAGTTATTTATTCAGCATTTCAGCATGCTGGGAATGTTGGTTCAGCAGGGAGAGGCTTGTGCTGTGCTTCTGAAATGCTCCCCAGACTTTACGTGGAGGATCATCTCCAGAATAATTATCTCCTGTGCCTGTTCATCTGGAAAGGCAAGGGGTCCATACGGACACTACAGGTGTAGGTAGAGGGCAACTGCTGTGTTAGAGAAAGCATAAGCAGACTGACTGATGAGAAAGACATGACTAGTATTCATGGTGATACATGCAAGGTGCTTCCTATAAGAGTTTTGTGAGTTTGGTCTAGGCTTGTTTTGTTTGGATTGTTTATTCACAGATAAAGCATATATAGGAAATGTTTAAATGCTTGAATATTTAAGTGATTTTTTTTTCTCCATACTCGCTCTCTGTGAACAGCCATTAAATTTCCTGGCAGGAATATAAGTGAATTGCATTTTGTGTGATATTTATAGAAAAATAATTTTAACATTTGTATTTACAGAATTAAAGTTTTTTTTAATAGTCAGTCATGTCCCCTCAGAAAGAAGAAACTACAGCTCGTGACTCTTATAATTTGATTTTTGGAAAGTGTTTGTGAAGCACAGGCAGCAAGTGAACAACAGTTAAAAAATTAGTGCTGAGATTCTATTAATTGCTATATTAAATATTATGATTTTTGTTCATAAACAGAAGGGAAAATAATCAAGAACATTTGTTATTAAAGCTTTTATAGCAATATTTTGCTTTTGATGGAAAGCTCATTCTAAGATATATGCATGCATGCATGCATTAGTTAACAACATGTACCTCCTAGGGGGCAACTGATAGGATACAACCTGAATGCTTGGCATGCAAGTAAATTAACTATTTCAGTGTGACATGAACAGGGTTTACGTGACATGCAGCATACCAATAGCAAGAAATGTTGCAGATGATTTACTGCAAGGGGAAAAAAGGGCTGTAACATGAACCAGTAATTTCTTCATTTAATCCAGGAATAAAGATAAAAGGAGAAGAGAAAAATACAGTTAACTCTTCCCCAGGGTGTTTGAATGAGGAAAGTGCTGAACTGTGAATGAGAATTGAATAGACAGAAACATTAGCTCCTTTCAAAAAGATGTTTGCCTTACAGAGATCAGATATTGTAATAGCAAAGATCTGGCTCTTTGCCTATGCTTTGCAGCATGCAAATGAGTATTTTCCTTTCTCAGAAGCTCTGCAGTAAAACCCACCATGAAATCACAGAAATATACTGAAGAACTCTCTGAAATGACCACCAGTTCTGCTGTCAAACATCAGAAACTGATGCTTGATTAGCAAAGCTGCAGGTAAGGGCCCTCTGTTCCAGACTCACTGTCAGTGGAAACACAAGCAATGAATACCTCTGAAAACAGTGCTCACAGAGGCACATTATCAAAGGTGACTCATGATGCAGACAGGTGCCAGACAACTATTTTAAAAAATTTCTACCTGCTATTGAATTGAGGTGCGCAAGAACATGTTTTGATGGTGGATTGCAGAGGAGAGTTACCCCGTGTTCTGAGGGAGCTCTAGTTTGTCGTGCTGAAGACCAGGATGTCTCAGCCCACATTAAGCTCTGCTCTGCCACATGCAGACCCTTGCAAGCCCAGGCTATTTTGATACTGAGATTTTATTGCAAACTGAAACTGAACAACCTGGGGATGCTCTCCTGCAGCTGCACCAGCTAAGCGTATTTAAATCGTCAGGACCACTGGAAGCTGTGTTTCAGTTGAGTCTCCCAATTTGAAAGACCAACAAATAACTGGCCAATCTCAGGACAGAACAAAAAATGCCTTTTCAGTTTATTGTTTGTCAAGACTGAAGTTACCACTACAAACTGTGCCACTGGCAAGTTTGGGTGAAGGTGAAAGGGAGGACACCAAAGAGGAGGGAGACAAATGTGTTATTGCCAATTTAACCGTGTATCTGATCCCCTAATACAATCTTTCACGCTTGTACTGTAAATGCCTGCAGCTCTCTTGATTTCATCAACATCACTGTTTTGCTTATGTTTAAGGTCTGGGACTTCTGAGAGACACATTAACTTATTTTTCATAAGCTACTGCTAGCATATTTCCACTGTCCGGTTAACATCATCACAGAGTCATTTAGAGTGGAAGGGACTTCTGGAAGTCTCTCTTCCAACCGTCTGCTTAAAGCAGAGCCAACACTAAACATGCTGCCAGGTGACCTTCTGCCAAGGCTGTCAGTCCCTGCTCTTTTTCAAAAGAGTACCATTTGTCATAATGATTTCAGCTATGGGTCACCATCTCAAAGACCACCACTCTTTTCCTGTCTGACAAGACTTCAGTGCCCCATGTCTGAGGGCACCCATCCTCCCACAAAAACAGGGAAATGGTCTAGTGTGAGATGATAGCCATAATCACCCACACTACTCTTAGCTAAACTGGAACAGCTGACTGAAGCAAAGGATTCCATAATCCCAATATCCCACCCTTTAAAATGAAGGTAAGCTTTACAGGAGATTCAAACATAGCATAACTCAGATTAACAGTGAGCTGCTTGCCGTTCCCATCTGTACCTTCCCAGTAAAGTATCACTTACAGACTTGATCACAGAACAATTTTATCCATTTGCCTTTTTGGAGACTTTACCACAGTATGCAAATATTTCAAGGACAAAAATGGTTTCAATGTTTATTCAACATGAACATGTAGGAAAAGAGAAAATAGCAGGCATGAGATATTTAGGGCAGCCACTGTGAATTCACTGCAGATCTGCAAAGACTGTCAATACCGAGGGCTTGTGGCAAAATGCTGTGAAAGTACAGGAACAAAATCAATTGTAGCCAGATTTTTTCCCTCCCAGTACACATGACAAAATTATTTACAAGTGGCTTATTTAAATCTAGCCAGAAGTCAGCTATTTCAGTGGCCTATTGAGCAGAAAAGATCCTCTATGAGTTAAGGAAGGTCACAGATCCAGTTATATCACCCAGATGATCTCTCTGACAGAGTATTTGTAATATTTGCTCTACCTTGCCTTTGTTTCAAAGTAGATGGCTTGTGACAATGGGTTTTACTGCCATTTTTTGTTGGCATTGGCTAGAGCTTGCTCTATCCTGACACAACCTTTCACATAATGATGATGAGCACAGTGTGGAAAAAAACAAACCAAGAGAGAACAACACATCTTATCTAGAAGCAAAAAAAACCAGTCACTAAGACCACCCTTTCAGAAGCCCTCATCTAACCTAAAGCTAAAAACTGCTTTAAACACTACCCACACTGCAGTCATAGATTTTCTGCTCGGCACCTCTCCATAATCTCAATGCAAACTGCTCAAAGGCCGGCAAGCTAATAGCTGATCTGGCTCAGTGCCAGTCTGATTTTGACTGTCCCCTTTAGAAGTCTAGGGCATCTCTGCATTGGCAAGTAGCACAGTGTAATTGGAGTGGATCTGTAGAGTGAAATGGTGGGTATAGAGCAGCTGAGGGCCAACCTGTACACATTTTAGGGATATTTCTTCAGACTATCCCTCATTTGGGCCCTACACAGGATGCTTGGTGTGTAGCAAGTGCCTTGCTGGACACCATCTACCTGGTTCAGCAGAGGGACATGCAGTTTGTGTGCTCCAAGACCATTCACACTGAGAATGCAAGTACAGTAAACAAAGCAGAATATTTGTTTCCTGAGTACATTCCTGATCTGAAATAAACTGCTAATACAAACACATCTTGGGATCACTTAGGAGGGGTCTTTATCCAGGGAAATCCGTTGTGTAGGAAGAGATTCTGACTGCGGAGTTAATAAGCATCATTAGCTGCTCACATTGTCTGTACATGGAAAAACACAAAACTGTTAAATTTGATGCACCACTATAAGAGCTAATATTTTCCCCTCTTTATTGAAAAAGCTAGGACTTTATTGTTGCAAAGACAAAGAGATTCAAATCAGGAAATATCTGTCTTTTTTGTAATTTGAAATATTAACAATGAGCAGTAAAAATCACTGGTTTTGGAATCCTTTACACTATTAGCATATTCTGTCAAGTTTTGATATGAATTGGCTCCAAAAGTGTATTTATTTGTCCCAGGCCATCTCTGCCAGACATTGTCATCTTCCAGGCGTGTCCATGGTGGGACGCCTGGTCTTATGATGCTCCATGAGTCAGGAGTGGTGCTCTGGGGACAGCACTGTGCAGCTGCATAAGGGAGATGTTTATTGCTGCCAAATCACAGAAACCACAAACACTATATTCCAGTAAGGAGATTCCTCTGGTTAAACTCCTGCAAGTTCATTTCATAATGAGTTTGATGGGCATTCAGAGAAGAGTGTATCAGAAACAGATTCAGAACACCCCAACATACAGGCATAACCCTCACTGCTCAACTGTTGCAAGTAAGACGATGAGATATATTGCTTTCTTTGGGGTTTTTTGGTTGTTGTTGTTGATTTTTGTTGGGTTTTTTTTATTTGTTTGTTTGGTGTGGTTTGATTTATCTTGCTTCTCTCCATTCTGAATGCAATGAAGCACAGTTGTTTATAGAGATAAATGGCTTTAACAGAGATGAAGACTCAGCCATATATATCAAGGAACGCGTGCCTGATCAAGCCTTGTGGGTACACCACAAGTAGATAGGGAGCTGTATTACTGACTTTGGGGGATAGCTCAGTTCTCTGGGAAAAAAACCAGCCTACATCAGACTGAATTCTGCAGCAGATAATACAGCAGCTTGATGACTATACAAGAATCCTTATTAAATTCATTCTGTATCCCTGGCACTCCTCATCCAGATAATCAAAGAACTGAGACTATAATGACTGTGTCTGAATATTTCCTTTTTTTTTTTAAGCTTTCAAATTCCTTATGCCTGTTTAGGACTTGCCAGCTTTCTTCATGTTTTAAGGGGAGTGTGCATAATAGAGAGTTCTGCCTCTTTCTCATGGCTGTATAGTGAGGCCTGCACAAGCTCTGCCCACTCATTCCAAGCATCTTTTGTTCTGATGTAATATGCTCAAAAAATTCCTCTTGGAAAAAAAAAAATAATAATGATCAGTTCTAAGCCTGCTGAGCATAGCTCCAGTGCATGTGAACTTTAAAAACAGCACCCATTGTCTTTGGGGTTAGGGTGCCCTTAACTCTTACTGAAAAGCTGAATTTGCAAACACACTTCCCTGAAGCCCCCCTGAAATGTGAAGGAGCATATGGAAAGATGAACCTATCTTTCCATCAATTTATTCAGCAAATCCTCCTGCAGGGGTTCAGTTGCCATGCCCCATTAAACTGGCAGTGGTTGCCTTGCTTTACATAGCAGCCCAGCAGTCCCCAAAGGCAAAGTATTCAGAGGCTCTGCAAGACCAGGAGCACCAGCATTGCCCCGAGCAGGTCCCGTGTGCAAGGAGCTGGAGCAGCCATCCCTCTGCTGCTCCCAAGACTGTGTCAGTTTGTATTCCACTGCATTGTCTGTTCCAGGCTTGCTGTTTGTTTTCTTGTCTTTGGAGGAGGCAAGGTGGGGAAAAGAAAATATTTATGAATGTGATTTTTTTATTTGCTATCTTTTTTCTGTCTCTGGTTTTTGTTTTTTGGTTTTGTTTTGTTTTTTGTTTTTTGTTTTTTGTTTTTTTAAGTCTGCCCAGTTCCTGCGTTCAGCTGCTGCATCCAGAGCCAGGGAGCAAGCTGGCCCCACAGCAGTGGCCTATCTGCCTTAGGGTTTGTGGAGGGGAGGAAGGACAGAGTCTTGTTGATAAAGAGACTATTCAGAATTCTGGAATTTGTTTTAGTATGCTCCATAATATATTAGCTTTCTCACTGGTGACCTGCAAAGAAAAGGTCCCTATTCAAAAAATTTCTAGCATAGGTTTAAAACTTAGAGTAATGAAAAGCAAACAATGCAGAAAGAATAGATACACAAATCTGACAATCATATGGTTAATGAAAATTTACAAATGTATTTGGGCTTATTTTATTTTGTTTCATTTGTGGAAAATTAAATAAAGACAAGTTAAATAACTCACCAAAAACCTACATTACTGAAAGATCCAGAGAAAAATCTTTCACCTGCAGTCCAGTTCAATGGTCAGAGACAATTCTATTCAAGTACAAAGGGACCAGATGAGTCCAAATCTTTACAATCCTTGAAGATTTGAATTATGCAAAATTTAACTGTCCTGACACGCTGTTATTCATTAAGTTCTTGTTTTACAGCCAAAAAGATGAAAAAACACCAAAGATTCAAAAAGAGAAAATAAACAATAATAACAACAACATAAGAAAACCAAGACAAAACCAAACAAACAAAAAAACACCTCCAGCCTGATTTGGAGCTGAAGAATTTTCTTTGTTGGAACTGGGAGCAGAACCCAGGCATACCAGCTCCCAGCCCTCCTAAGTACTGGACAACCTCTTTTAGCAGATAAATGCAGAGAGGCACTCTTTAAACAAACATCATGTTCTATGCTGACCCAATATACATACAACACAGTGAAATCTTGAATAATTTATCTACAGTATGAGTTCATTATTCAAAGACAAGCATACCATGCAGTTTAATGGGAATTTGCTTCATTACTTTCAGGATCTTTCAAATCCATTTGTGACATAAATACATGCTTACTAAAACATTCTTAAAACTTCTGAGAGAGTCAGCATTCTCTGCAGAAAGAAAATGCCTGATTCCTTTCTTCACTTTCTGAAGTTCACTGCAGTTCTATGGCATTTTCAATAAATTATCTAGAATCTCTGTTACCGCTTGTTGAAATGCAACTTAGATTAGTTTAATTCAAAGGTCAAACTATTTTCAGTGTTTAAATAAGTCATTTCAAAACATGCCTTACCCTTTAGGACACAGAGGTGTGAGTATTCAAAACCATATTGCCCTTGCAAAGTATGCATATATTTAAATATTTATATTCCCATTAGCTTAAAATGGGAGGAACAGATGTATTAGCTTACTCACTGAATCACGGTGAAGATTCCCAATGGGTTATCATAAACGTCCATTGTGTTTAAAGTGGATGGAAGCAGGTGGCAAAGTCCTGGGACACGGCAGTCTGGGTGGGTGAATCTGTGCCTCTTTTGCTGCACCCTTCACCTGCACACCCACACACCCCACACACAGCCCTCCTCCAGTTCCTGCCTCTGCCAGGTTGGCTCTGGAACCACGGGCACTGCTGCTGGCTGGGAGCTACCAGAGGCAATGGGAGGGCACGGGGTTCTGTGGCAGTGATGCTCCCACACGCCAATCCATGTTGATGCTGCTGACAGGGGAGGATCAATGGGAAAATTGCAGTCCCATGGTCCAGGCTGTAATGATTTAACGACAATTTTTAGAACTGTTGCATAGCTTCACCTTGAAACAAGCCTTGAGATTAACCTTAACAAATATAGAGAAATATGCTCATACAGACTGGATCATGTGTGATTCCAGCCTAATGATAATGATGTGTCAGTGTCTGCTGGTATAGGGAGGGATAGGCATAGCTGTACTTTGTTTTGTCTTGGCAGGGATTCTTAGAATAAAATATAACTTTGGGGGTTGCAATGAAGTAAGTCTTCTGCTTATGCAAAAAAAAAAAAAAAAAAAAAGAAGTGACAGAAAGAGAAAGACTCTTTGTCAGTTAAATATCACAGGACAAGCAGTACAAACCAGTCCAATGAGTGTATGTCTAAGTTTTCCTCTGCCCAGCTGAAGACCTCTGATTTTCAAAGGAAGATGCCTCTAGTTTTTGAAAAGTATGTCTTTAAAAGGATCTTACATCTCCGAAACTTAAGCATCTTACAAACACCTGTGAGAAACACAATTGCTTCATGTAAAGAAACAATATTTCATTACTACTCTACACTGCAATTTAAACACAATGGTGCTGAGTCAGTTGCTGAATGTATAACAACCTATTCCCCAGTGATCCTGCATGAAGAAATCCTTCAGCTGAGCAAGTCTAATGACAGCTGAGCACTTCCTTCCTCTGTTCAGACACCCAGTGCCCTCACACCAGAAGTGGACACAGCTTCTTCCAGGGAAGGAGAAAGGACAGATTGTACAGTGAGGCTGGGGTGAGAGGCACATGGGGAGATGTGGGAAAGTGCACCAGCCCTTAGCCCCAGACTACAGTGGGTGATGGGTACTGCTGGGTCCACGTAGATGGAGAGAAGGAAAACAAGAGGGAAAAATGATGGCTCCAGTCATTAAGCTGCATACCAGATGTGTGAGCCTTTACCATCAAAGGCAGCCACCATGGAAATGGATGTGCTGAAAGCAGTTAGTTAAATGGCATCCCCATTTCTAACAAGCCAGACCCACCCGCTCTCCCACAGCTCTCACCTTAGCTGACAAAATTACAAAGAAATGCAATCTCTCCTAGTGAGGTGAAAAATTCTAGAACAGAAGTACAGGCAGCTGGATTGCAAATACTGCTGGCATTGCTGCAGTGGTGATTGCAGAATCACTGCAAGGTTGGAAGGGACCACAGTTTAACAAAGATCATTTCAGCTATAGGCTAATGACTTTTCATTGCAGGCCCCAAGAAGAGCAAGACAAGAGAAGACAGAATCACTCCTGTGCGGTGGCTGCAGTGGATTGAGACACACTTGGGAAATCCACACCAAATCTCCAGAGTCTCACTGTAAAAGCAAAGCTGACAACCTGGTGGGTTTTTACTGTACTGTGACACTCATATTTTCACACAGTGGAGAAATTAAATGGGCACCATTATGTATCTTTCCATTAAAAAGTGCCAGTGGAAAGTCTGGAGTCTTAATTTTCAGGACAGAGGCTGAGCACATTCTGTCACCAGCCTTGTTGAAATGCTGGTGTCTCCAGGGTCTATTACATGACAGCTGGACACTGCTCTATTAAATTTGTGGTTGGGCCCTTCTTTGGGGATCACAAGATGACATAAACATCTCCACTTGTGCAAAGAGCAGACAGGATTTTTTCCTAAGGTAAGCTTTGATTTCAGCTAAGCAGGACTATAGCAAGTGTAATTGTTGTTTTCTCAAGGGTGGTTTAAATGTATGATCTAGGAGTTAAAACATTCCAGAGTACTCCAAGTGTAGTTTGGTATAAATATGAGGTTAAGCATCATTTCTGAATTCAGATCCTAGCTCTGAAACTAATTTTATTTCTGGCAGTGGGCAAATTGTTAACACACAACTTGTGGAGACATTTGTTCAAGCAGAGCTACTGATATTCAGTTTTTAGCCTGAGACATGTGGGTCTGTATTTTCAAACTGAGTGTCATCCTGAAGGGTTAGCCACAGATGATAATTTTCTTTAAACTCATCTAGATACAAGATACCACAAATCTGACTTCTGCAATCAGAAGCCACTTTTTTAAAAAGTGAGTTTTCATCTCAAGCATTGCAAGTGTTTTTTGGAGATATCCCACTAACTCAACAGGCTTCACAGCTACTCAAACTGCATTAGTTTCCACATCTCCGAAAGAGGAGGCAAGATTTACATATCTAAAAGATTATTCAGGCAATATTTGTGGAATAGTTTGAGGGATGATGTAGGTAGTTTACCCTATATGACTTCCTCACGTGCACTTGAGTAGATAATCTGATCACTTACTTTCACTCTTGTGTTTCCTCCCCATTGCATGTGATTTATCTGGATCTTTAATTACTCATTTTTCAGATTTTGTAGAGAAATCTTGCTATTCTCCCATACTATGAAAGACATGCCAGAAGTTATTCGTGTACTATTAGACACTGAGGTCAAACTCATTACTCAGAAGAAATACATGAAATCATTTTGGTGATAACGTGATACAAAATGAAATAGATCCCAGAAGCCAACCTTCAGCACCAGCAGTTTCCAGAACCAGCTTTCTGGACTTCCCTGTTCTGAAATTCTAGCAAGGGCGGCACTGAAACTACTAGAGGAAAAGTAACATATTTTATTTGCTTTTCTCAGAGCATCTCTTTATGAACATATTTTTATGTTATACCTTTTCAGTGATGAAATAAACAAAATAAAGTAGCCTTTAACATGATCCTTTCCTCTCACTACATTCTTAATAGCATCTTGAGAATCACGTAGTGAACATTTGGAGCCAGATGCTCATCTGGCATGATTAGATGCACACACATTGAAACCAGTAGAGCAATGATAATATATATACATTGGAAGCTATGACAACTGGGCCTTAATAAAAGGTCTCATAAGTTATGTAACTGGTAATTCCAGAACAGGATTTGTTTTTAATACGATTGACTTTGTTCAGATGAACATGACTATAACCTTAGAAAAGATGTCATGCTACTAAAAAAAATAAAGGACAAAAATCAACTAAACCCATAATAACAGTGCTCCTAGAATTCAAAACAAAATTAATTTTTCCTTCACTGTTATGTCCAATATTTTTCCATTTAAACTGGAAGAATGGGACCTATCTTACAAAGTGCAGACTTTTAATCCCCTCACCCAAGACTCCAAACTCACTAAAGAATAAGGCACCTGTAGATGAAATGCATCTCAGCTTTAGAGATATGTTTGAGTCCAATGAATCCCATCATAAGAGGATGGATAGCCCCTAAACTGAGGCAAGGTGAAGACTCATCCTGATTTCCATGGCTGCCCTAGGTTACAGTGGGGCCAGCACTTATTTTTACTCTACATCAGTTTCAGTCCACTGGCTGCAGCATGGTTTCTAAGGATGAGGTGTCAATACCAATTTGTAAAGCCAAAGGCAGACTTTGCTAAGTAAATGAATACACAGAACAGTGCTGATAAGTTGCCAGTTTGACTGTGCTGCTAGATAGGAGATTAACTACTGCTGCATAGGAATTATTAAAAAATTAAAACTTTGTATATCATGTCAGTGCCTTAGGTCTGATGACATTTCTATACAGAGAAGTGTCTAAGTAATCAGTAGGTCAAGTATGGTGGCAATACCATAGGGCAGATATTAAATAGCATGTTAGTCAAATTCAGTTTGGGAAAAGATAAAAATATTATGAACACTATTTAAGGGCATGAAAGAGGTGATTTTTTTTCAACAAAACAGCTAATCTAGACATGCTCTAGCTTCATTTGGTCTTGGCAACAATCCTTGTAAACGGGACTTGCATTGTCTGACACCAGAGGCCTATGGTGCAGTTGGCTGTCTCTGCTGGTCACCCACTGCTTGCTGCCACAGTGGCTTCTAGGATGTGATTCATCTGACCTAGTTCAGCTGAGTGCTTTACAGTTGAGATGAATAAAGCCTAGAAGTGTCTGTTTCTTTCCATTTGCTGTCTATCTGAGTTGTTTGGTGCGTGGTACTGCAGAATGCCAATACTTTGTGTACAACAAAGCAGAATAGGAGCTAGAGGAGAAGCTCTGAACTTAAGACTTCAAGTAAAGGTCTGTGTCTTGACCCTCCCTTGAGTTTCTATATTACAGGGGCATGAAAGCAAGATATAGACTGGACTTTGGTGTTACACTGGTCTACCAAGTGTAGATCAGTGTAACACCAAAGTTTTCCAAAGATTACCAGGATCCAAACCTGCTCCCCTGATTCAATATTCCATTAAATTATATTTGCTGGTGTGACTGAGTCTGGCCTTCCAGAGGTTTGGAAAGAAGTATTTTGAAGAAAACCTTTTGCATGTCAGAAAGTATAGGCTATTGCCAGCAATCATGTGAAAAACATGCTCTGGCAAGGTTCTGGCTCTTTTCTTAAGAGCCCAACACTCCCCCATCCTCCCAAACTCCAACACATTAAGATTCACACACTGTCTTTGGGCATAATTCAAGGTAGACCATGATGTTGAATGTGTTCAGCAAGACTCCTCTTTCCATTGTTTATTATAATTACACCCCCTGTCAGAACTTTTCATACAATGTTTCTCATTTGCAAAGTGGGCTCCTTATCTCCCTCCAAGCTCCCCTCCAGTACTGGCCATTAGAGAAAGGAATCAAGGATGGAAAAGACAGGCTTGAGTAACTGGGGGCAGACTGACAGTGCTGGAGCTTTGAGCATGTCCCAGGCTCACTGAAAAGAGTGGGCAGAGCTGGAGGAGAGAAGTGGTGGTGCTAATCTTGTATCTATGATTTGTTTGGAATTGCAATGTGTTTGTTTAACATTCAGCTTATGTTTGACTTGTATGTATTGATGTTTGCATTAAATCAAGTAATTTTTCTGCACTCATGTTATATAAACAAAGCTATATAAAGCATTTGACATCCTTAGGAAAATTCTTCATATGGTATTATTTATCATCTTAAAACCAGTAAACAGATTGGTAAAACGAGCAAACTGATTTTCAGGTGTGTTAGAGAGCTACAACAAGCACTATTACTGTACATGTTCCTTAGTTACTGGGAAATATGAAATCAGGAGAAAAAAATAAATCACATTTTTCCAACCTTGCACCTTCCAGATAAGATCCTATGACATAATCCCATGTGCATAATTAGATACAACTCATTGTGAATATGCATGGTGGAATCAATCCAGGATACATAAGAGAAAAAGAAAGAAGTCTCAGTGCTGCCAGAAGTGTTGAACAATATTTTTCTGCTTTAGAAACTTGGATCTAGAGAAGTCCCAGGTAATAATTAACTTAGACACATTCCTTACTGCCTTGAGTAAACAGAAACTGACACCCTACCGTAAGCAAGCTGGGACTGTGACCCAAGAAGTCATGTCCCACCAGAAGATTTATATCCACCCCAACATATTTTGGCATAGAGTTGCCTCAGAATCTGGGAGAAACAAATTATGATCAAGGTTAAGCAGCTCACAGATGGTTTTTCAATGACTGACAAGTCAGGTCTGTTCAAAATAAAGCTGGGACCGGTCACAGTCTGTCTTTTCAGTGGTTTCTGGCTGTTTCCAGTCACTGAGCTGCTGGGGGACCTGACGTGTCACATAGGCTCACCCCTTGTTGATTGCTGTGCATGGAGCCTGAGAATGGTCAAGTTACATCAGCAGTGACAAGCAACATTCCTCTTTTGAAAATGGCTAATGAACAACCCAGACAAACTATAACCACTGCACATGAACAGTAATCAGGATAAGGGTGGCACACACAAAAATTATACTTTGGAGTTTCAACAAGCCATAATTAAAGATCACCTGATCCAGACATAACAATACTCCATGCTTATGTATTTATTATTGCACTTAATTTCTGTCAAGGATATCTCTTGGGCCATGCATCATTCTTGTTTAGATGTTGGTATAATGACTCCTGTGGAAGTTATATAGCATTAAAAATTATTTTCAAAAGTCAGGCATATTTAGAGTGATGTAACTCAGCACTACCCTCCTGATTTCCAGGAAAAGGCATATTTCTATTTTGTAAATAAGATGAAGCTTGTAACAACTAAGTTATCCACACAAATGATGTCCTTCCAGCGGGCTGGCACATTCAGTGAGCAACATTAAGGAACAAAAGGAAAACTGTATTTGACAAAGACAAAAAAATGGAAAGGCTGTAATGAGTGAAACAATTGCATTAATTAAATTACTTGTAAAGGGTTTTTGAAAAGTTTGTTGGCCAATTCACTTGCAACTAAAAAAGTGAGTAAGAGGAAAGAGAAACTTCACTTCCAAGTCATTCTCCACTCCAAGGAAGGCAAATTTCAGTAACAGATTTGTTAATGGAGATATTTTTTTGTGTTGGAGGGCTGTGTAGGATATTTTGGCAATCAGTTTGACAGGTTGATCTACAAAACAGAATATAATTCAAAGTCAGATTGAAATCACATTAGCCAAACATATCTTAGACAAGTATTTAGCTTCTCTATGCATGCCTTTTAATGGAGTAGGTAATTTCTCAAATCCTTAATTTTAATGCCATTTTTACATTGTACTCTTTTTTAGTGTAAAGGCAGTGTTGGAATTGCCACCCAATTTTCATGAGGGAGGTGGTCCTAAGTGATGGGCTCACTGACCATTCCCAGAGCCATTTACAAGGTGAGTGAGAGAGCAACAAGTACTCTTTCATCCACACCACTACTGGTGGTACAGAGGACACAAACTGGCTGGTTTTAACTGATCAGTGCTTCTCCCACATGGCCTTTTGGTTACTGCCTCAGTCACAAATGGTGCTTCAAATGTGATGTCAAAACATGGTGGAGAACAAAAAATGCATTTCTCACTTTATCTCCTTCATCTCTTTCACAAGCAACCAAGAGACAGTGTCAGTGTTTTCTGTCATGCATCTGTATGTGGCAGCACCTTCTGTGGAGGAGGAAGGAGACCTTTCTTAGCACATTTGTCCTCCTGTGTAATGCTCTAACCCTTCAGTAGAGAATTTTCATATTAGCTCAGTTGGATTGTCTACTATTTTTGGTAAGCACACAAGTGTGCACACAGTTGCTTTGCCATCTCCCACCAGCACTAACAGCCCACTGCTGCACACCTCCTTCTCCCACTCATTCCTGCATTTGCCTGGGAAGCTATTCAGGCAAAGCAGCAGCTGAAACGCAATCTTTTTTAATTACTAGCAACTCTGTGTGCCAGTAGAGATATATGACTCTCAACCTACGTGAACAGTGACCTCAATGCTCTTTAGCCTAAGTAGAGCTCACTTGGAGACCTCATCTATGTAAATACTGATTTTATTTTCCCCCAAGCATGACAGTTTTAGCTCTTTTTAACTGAAGATTCATTCAGCCTTTACAAGGACTTATCTGAATCACTGGCAATCACTCTGTTAAACCCCAAAGTATATCCCTCTGTTTTCTGCTGATACAGATGATTTTTCAAAAGCAGTTAGCATTTTGAGGAGCTTTAATCTGGGATGCAGGAAAGAAGTTTCCTTTATAAAACTTTTGAAGTGATTTCATCCAAAAATCATTCCCCCTAAAATGGCTGGCTGTGGGCACCTTAGATGTGAGAAGTTTGGAATTACAGACTTTGCCAAGTATGTAAACTTTTGTCTATGATTGTGAGAAAATATTATTAATTATTGTGGGGAGAAACTGATCTGAGAATATAGGTCTCCAGTCAGAATTTTATTCATGCTTGATCTCAGCATGTTCTTTTATTCCTATATATTCAGTTTATGTGCAACCTAGTTTTCTCCACTGAAGGTTGTGAATAACAGATGTAACCTCATTGTCCTTACTGACTTCACTGAGCTAAAATTGAACACTGCTTTTGGTATGCTCTCAACAGTGTTGCTTGTATACTGCAAGTCATCTAAGTACTAATATTGAATTTATTCCATCAAAAACTAGCCCCTACAGGCAAAACTAAACCAGAAATAATTAAATTCATCTAGTAAACCACAGGCTCATTTGAGTAACATTGCCTTCTCTTAATGCTGTGTGTATGTACAGCAAGCATAGATCATTACAGCCTGGCATCCGCTCGAATGCCCGTGAAGCCAAGGTTCTGTTTCGGCTCCACAAGCAATGAGTGCTTTGAACAGGAGAGAGAAGTAATCCAAGTGTCTGTATGTTTTTCCCCAAGCAGGAATTCTATTGTCAGGTTTTTCCACACAACACTTTGCTTCTGTTTGAACTCCTTACAGATTGCACTAGTACATTTTTATTTCTTCCAATATGTCAGAGTGAAATGACAGTTGCCTTGTGTCAAATCAGTTATGCATCTGATTGAAATCCATTCACATTTCACCTGCAACTCATTAATTTTTCATTTTGATGTTGTTCTCAGGATGAACCAGTTCACAGTTCATTCTTTCACTTGGAACACACGTATCTATTACATGCCTCAGGTTCAAGGGACGACCAACAATCTATGGGACTCTGCTTAATATTTCTATTCAGTATGACACAGCTTCTTGTGTGGATCTGGCCCATACAGTAAGGTAGGAAGAAACCTGCAATCAAATTGCATTTTGCAAAGGCCTAGTGGAAGTTTGAGTCTGTATGTAAAGCTCAGTGATGAATGCCTCCTCTTATATCTTCCTTCAGCTCTTGAGATAGAAAAGTTTTTGCAGTCAGATAAGGAAAAATCAGCATGTACTTGAATGTTGCAAAGTGGGATGTTTTTATTTTTAAAATTTCTCTTTTTCAGCTGCGCTACTTTGTATTTTGCATACGAATAAAAATCACGAAGAGTTACATATCACAGCTTAAATATCAAAGATGACTGTCAAATAATTCAAACAGAAGGCTCTTTATTAAAGTCACTTTACTGAACAATTTTATATTGGAAACCAAAGATGAAGGAGAATACTGCTTACTGAATCAAAGCAAAGAGTCTTGCTCTTCAGTTGCACATCTGCACAAGTGCTTCAATACATAGCTGCGTAACTAATCCCAACTTTTGTGTATTTGAATTTGTTTCTCCATGAAATGGAAACACATACTCATCTGCCATATCTCACAGAGGTAGAATATATAAAGATTTCTTTCAAGGGATTTCATCAAAAGACACCAAGGAAGTGATCAACACCATTATTTTTATCCTGCTTTAAATTCTTCACCTCAAAACAAGACAGTACAATTTTTATACATGTCATTCAGCTTATTTCACATTTTCCATTAGGTTTTGTGTGCTTTAGGTAGAGCTACCTTGGTGTTACTTCTTTGTTTCTCTGGGAAGTGGTGGGAGTGCTGCATACAACTACATGCTACTTCTTCTAGTTGCAAGTATAACAGGAAGAAGAATGACAGCCAGTCTTTAGTGGAGACGTAAAAGCATTTTTTGTGGCACTCAAATTGCATAAAAACACAATTAACAAATGTTACCAACAATAATAAAGCTTAGCTAAGGACGTGGATATTCACCACCTTATCACAAAACAAAGAACAATCATCAAAGGAAGAAACACATTCTTATGCATAACAGTAGTCTTATTTTATGGCACATCATTTGTATAGCTATTTATTTTTAACAGCTGGTGAACAAATGACTTTATTATAAAGTTGAATTTCTTTTACTAGCAGTATGTATTTTTCCACAGAGTTCTGATCCAAAGTTAAATCAAAGTCAGTCAGCATCAGTATATAAATTAGTATTCCATTCTATGATAATCCAAGGTGTGACTGACCATGCTCCTACTGATGCCAATGGCAAACCTGGGGTCTCGTTTGGTTGTAAAGACAATGAACCAAAACCATTAGATGGCTAGAAATTTGGCAGAAGCTGAAATCCCAGCACTAAAAACAGTTCAGATGTTAGAGGTACATTCATATTTTCTACATTGTGGATCAAAAAATTATCCACATGCAATATATTGTCTCTAATATGCAAAACACGTCAGAGGAACAGGAGCTACTTTTGTGGTGTAAAATAAATGTTGGATGGAATATTTTACAACTTTTTTTGCAACTCACAACAACAATTTTACGGCTCACTCCATTAAATCTTTTCTTGAGTCTTGTTTGCTAGAGCAGACTATATAAATTACTAGTGTATTATTCTAATGACTTGAAATTGCTTAAAAACTGACAGAAAATGACTTACAAAACTTTATGTCAACATCATCACTTATCTCAAAACTTCATAGTAAAATTATATTAGAAATATTTTCAGATAATCCAACCTACTTCTCCTTAGCTTTCCAGAGATGATTCAGAAAAGATGAGCACCCAAATCCAGCTCTGTATCTGCCCTGCACTGTCATGATCCAGGTTTCCCCCCGAGGCAGGGTGTTAATGCCGTGACTCCTCACCATGGCAGCAGCTGAAAAAGAATGTGTTTGAACTCTCCTTCCTGACCTGCTACTTGTTGTAAATCTGCTGTGTCAGGAAAGTAGTTTCCAATATAGAATACCTCTAAATTAACTTGTATGCATCTTCTTTGCCAAACCATAGTTTCATCTCCACTGCAAACCAGCACTTGGTTCTTCTGTATTCCTTATTTCTTATTAACACCTATTTTCTTTTTCTGATATCCTCTATGTATTTTGGTGTCATTGTATCTGGATTTTACTTCTTTCCTTCCATAAGTAGCAGATACACGTGTTGGTCCTCCCAAGATTCTGTGTGAGAACACACTATCTCCTAATTTGCAGAACCAGGTGCATCCATACTGTGTATATCCAGCAGCTGTAGAGCTGTTTGGCCAGCTGTAAGCCTGACCTCCAGCATGGTCAGAGGCACATACTTCAGGATGCTTCGTGCTTGAATGCAATAAGACAATTACCATGTTCCCTAGGGCATCCAGACAGGATGTCTGCAGGCAATCTGCAATCTGCCAAGCTGATAAGATATGGGCTGGAAGCAGAATGCGCTATGTTGGCTGGTTTTTGTGAGATCTTTCTTCCACAGAAAGATATTTCTTTCTTTACAAAAGATACTATCATCTCTTCTGTTCCTTTTCTTCAAATCTGCAGGTTGTTAAGAGGTCCTGTCAGGAGATATAAATCTTCCTCTAAGCACTGGTGCCAAGATCTGTTGTTGTGCGAGGAACTCTTCTGCTTGCTTCACGCTTGTCTAGTGTGGTGATTAAGTGGAGACGTGTCCACAGGAAATGCTTACACTAAAACTTATGCTCATCAGAGTTGATGACAAAAATCTTATTAGTCATGCTGAAATGCCAAAGGAGAAATTGTGAATTCTATGAGAAATATTCAAGGCTCCTTATCATTTCTACAGGAAAACCTTGCTACCTGAGACAGGAGGAATGTGCAGAGACAACTGATTAGTGGCAGTAACACCCTAAAAGACAGCCGGACGTGTAGACAATAAACAAAAACTATTGGTTGGACTTCACTTTGCCCGTTCCTTGTAGGCTTTAATTTCCTCTAGGTAGGTAGACAGCCATACAGTATCATATGCATTACAAATGCTGCCTCCTCACAAGATCATCCCACTGTCCAAAGTGGCAATCTCCTGTTAGAACTCTTCCTTGTGACATTCTGCTTCTCAGTTTCTGGCTCGTCTTGCTATCCCTCATGCTACTCAGCTAAGGATTACTTACTAGTAACTAATGCCAAAGCTCACAACAGCCAAAAAATTTCCTTTTAATAGCTTTGATAGCTTGCATTGCTTCATTAGCTGTAGGTAGTGCTGATACGTGATAAGCGTGGTAAAATTTTTTACAGAAGCCACCTTTTGACAAAAATTGCATTTGCCACTGAACAGAAACTTAGGGCCAAAAGCATTTGCTTTCATTACCAGAATAAAAAACAAATGGGGGACGTGTCCTCTTTTTATTTAAAAACTACACACTAGAACTGAACATTAGTGTTTTTAGGCTAAAAACCAAAATACTTTGGACAAAGGCCAGAACATTTCAGCTGAGAACTAGCTAATGCTTCATCACTGTGGTTAGCAGATGTGACTGGATCCACACAGGGAGTGAATTTGTTCCACAAAACTTGACATTTTTTCACAGTCATATTTCAAGTGGAAAAGAAACCCTTTGAAAATGTGGTGATAGATTAAAAGGAAATCATCCCACCTTTGCAAAGGAAAACCAGGTATGCACACACAGAATGGAACTGGCAAGACAGCTCTCATGGGTTTTCCCTGCTCATTCTCCTCCCTGCTGCACGCAGTCTGTCAGTCTCACTGCAGGAGAGAGGGCTCAGACCTCTCAGATAATGGGCATGCAAAAATCTGTCACTTCAAATCTTTCTTAAAAGTGTATTAGCCTTTATAAACTGCCCCCCAACCTGATTGAGGAATACATTTGGTAAAGATCCAAGACTCTGCAAAATATAGTCATTCCATGTGCTCAAGACACTCAGTTATTTAAAGGTTTACTGTGTGTGGCAATCTATAAAGAGATCAGAAATGCTTTCCACTTAACATGTCCTTCAAGATAGGAGACAGAGGAGTTTTAAAAAATTCAAGATGTGCTTAAATTTACAATCATTCAATATGCCTTATGTTGCTCTCCTCCTTGCAAAGACTGAAATAAAAGCTGATGTGTTTGTTTTCACCTCAGTCACAGATTTCTTTAAACTGTGTGCATGCAATTCATTGGGGTTAATTTGCTACCAAGATGTCAGTTAGGGAGACTTTCCTTCCAAATGCCCTGGATGTCTCCTGGCTCTACACCTCAGAAAGTTCCAAACCTCCCCAAGCCCTCCCTGTACAAGGGAAATCTCTCCCTGTGGCTCAGAAGCTTGTACTGGAGCGTGCCCATTGTTTGGCTAATGAAGGAATAGCATGGCACAGAGTGGCACAGCACGGCAGAGCCACAGCAGGGAAGTCCAGCTGCAGTCCCATGTGAATGGCACCACTCTAGGAACAGGCATCTGCTGTCATTTATTTTACCTTACTGCTTGGCAATATTTTTTTTTTTTCTCCCTTCATCCTGTATTCGTCGCCTCTCCAAGTGGCAAGCAGTAGTTTTCTTTGAGCTGTAGTTCACTCAGAAGCAGTATGGAATTCCTGTTCCTACAAGTCTGTGGTTGTGGATGTGGCTTGAGTTCTGTGTGTTGCCAGTCTGGGGGAGCTCCACTGCTGAGGAGGCAAAACTCTGGCCACAGCTGGGTTGCTGTTTGGCATTGCCAGTGACCAAAATGCACAGGGTAGGTGGAAGTGAGGTCACGTGGCTCACCAGAGGCTGATGTCCTGGACATGACCTGTAGCTGTTGCATGTGCTCCAGTGTAAGAGACCATCAATCTGTTTGCTTTACATGTGTCTGTTTAGCAACTAGCAACACTGCTGGGGCCAACAACTGCATAAGGGTAAACATTTGGTAAAGGACCATAAATTTTAGCCTTTCTCTAAAAAAAGTGATTTGTCCCTGGGCAAAGGGATCTACTGGAGTGTGTACAGTGTTTGTTATATTCAATTCCAAAATCTCTCCCCTGCTACAAATTGCAGCACCAGTGGGATGTCAGGGGAGCTCCTGGGCTCGTTCTGGGGTGTGTCATCCCTCGGGAGCACTGCCAGCTGCCATGTGCTGGAGTGATGAACGGGTGCCATCAAAGCTGTTTTCAGAGTTTGTTCATGGTTTGACATGTTTCCCTATCATCATGGACCATACATGATGCTGCCCAACAGATGCTGCCCTTCCTTGTCTCTTTCAAAAGCAGTTCAGAGCCTATACTCACAGCTACAAGGTGCTCACTCTCAGGTGTATCAACCCTAGGAGGATCCCCATGGGATAAACTGATACTGCACCATGGAAGTGGCAAAGGTTGTGAGTACAGCAGAGTCGAGGCAGAGGAGCCAGCCTTGATATTTGGAGAGACTGTAATCCCAATCCCAATAGTTTAGAAAGATCCAGTTTATCACTTGGCAAAACATCCAGGGTTTGCCAAGCAACAAAATTCACACAGTCCAGACTGATGCTCGCCAAGATTTGACAGACTTAAAGCACAACCATCTTTGAAACTCGCTGTTAAACCTTCTCATCTCTTTTTATTTCACTCTGGGAAACAGATTTAGCATAAACAAGATCCCTCTCAAGTACTCCAGGTGCTGCTGTTAGTGGAGCAACTCAATGGCCAGTGAGGGAGCCCCCTTCATCCCCCTGTGCTGTGAGGACAGCTGCATTACAGCTCACCCTGTCAGCTCTACCACCCATGTTTTATAGATTTATTTTGCCACCAGAACTAGCTGCCTTGTTTCCTATCCTTAGACCTTAAAAACTCATGCATTTTCATAATTATATCATTTGAGTTTTACATTTCCACCATTATTTTAAAACTGCAGTCTTTTATAGCATGTAAAACTACATCAAAGAAGTATGTTTGCTGCTTCTTTCAAAATTTTTAAATATTGATCATTTCTAATGAGCTTCATTGTAAAGCAGCCTTGTGACTCTTATCAAGGACACTCTGTAAACACATGGCTGTGATTATGTTGACCCAGCAAAAATGTTTTCAGTACTTTGAAACCTGCAGTTCTGGCATGTTCTAGGAAAATAGGCAGGGTTTTGTTACAAATGCTCTCTCATACAACATGCTGTAGTAGCAGTCTTAACCCATTTCCATTTTTTAACTAAAGTCATAAGGTGGACCTGGAAGAGAAGGTTTTGGAGTGGTTGATTTTTTTTTGTGTTGAAGATCTGATATTTGGTTTGGGGTTGGCGGGGGGAAGGTTTGTGTAGGACTTCAATCATTTTGGTAATGGGCCAAAGTAGCGCAATGTGCAATAATGGTTCTGGCTTATTTTCAGTGATCATGGCAGAATTTATTTCACCTCTCAGTATGTAGGAATATATTCCAGTGGGTAAGGAGTGTTCATTATTTTAGGCTTGACTCAGTACAAATATATATATTTAAAAAAGGAATATAACTAGATCAGCCCACACAAAACCATGAAGCCAGATGTCTTTTTTTTGCCTCAAATTCAAGTAGATCCTTTATAAACTGATGTGGAGAAAAAGCTGAAAGGGAAGATTTAATTATATGCTACAATCAAGAAGGCATTTTACATCCCAATTGGCAGAACTCTTACTGTGTATTTTAAGCAAGATGAAGATGACAGAAGAAAGCAGAGAAAAAAAAAAACCCAGTTTCTATACTAGTTCTCTGGTGCAAGGAACAGCTTGATCTTATTTATTGCATAGTTTTTGCAAGTTCTGATATTTAGAGCCCGTCCTGTAACATCCAGGAACAAACACCAAGGAATCTTAAATATATTAGCATGAATTATAAATTAATTTCCTGGAGTCATAGCCATGGCTCCTAGAGGGACATTAACATATATGCCATTTCTTTTGACACCTAATGAGTCTCTGGTAGGTTTTTCATAATTAATCTTCAGAAAAATGAATAAGGATTAGGAAGGATGGGAAATTCTTTCAGCATTCTCTTTATAACTTCATGCATCTTTACCAGACACAAGCAGAATATTATAATTTTCTTTCTTAATTAATTTGCTTGGGGAACTACCAGATTTATCTAACAGCTTTTTTAATATATCAAAACTGCAAAGTGTCGGGATCCAGAATTAATGCTCAACTTTCAAAAAAATTGTATTTTGTAGGTGTAGACCTTTTGACTTTCCTCCCCTTCTAAACAGAAGACTGGTCTTAATAATCAGTTCTTTATGCCCCAGTACATTTACACTATAAACTGAATATTCTGTTCTTGATTAGAAAACAGGATTCAGTAACAAACCTTTTGAGTAGAGCTGCCTATAGGCAGTAGGTTTCACAGGCTTTGGACAGTAGGTTTCTCACAAACGCATTCTCCCCTCATTTCTTTAAGCTTTTCTGAATGCAGAATGAGCAATAAACATAATCATAACTATTAGCTTTGTGTATAAACAGTTTGCAATATTGGTTACTAAAAAATACTGGAGCATTTGTTTGCCACATCTAGTAACTGGTAATGTAAATACAAAACATTAAACTTGAGATTTCTTGCTTTGGTAAGAGCCTAGAGTAAAAAGGGCAATAGTCCTTTTGGGAATAGGAATAATCTGTGAAGAGGGGAACTGCAAAAGTTTCCCAGCCTGTACTAGTAAATGGAACTGCACATCTATTGAATGTGATTAATGAAGTGTAATGATTGCATAGTTACACACCGGAAGAACAGTCAAAATTACCATTGTTAGCTTTAGCACAGTTTCATTCCTGTAGTACCAAGTACCAGGTATTTGTTCACTGCTGGCAGGCATTTGAACTGATTTAAAAGGGCCAAAACAAACTGAACCATTAGCATTCAAATTTTCAGCCAGAATTCCTAATTCTATATAACTGCTAAATACTTAAGCCTTTGCTTTTATGTCTTACATGGCAATCATAAATATTTCTCTAAGCATAGTTGCTAGAATGTGGAGTGACATTTTAGGACTTCTCTTCCTATCAGATTTAAAGCAGGTGGAGCTTCAGGCACAAGACCTTGTTCTCCCTTGGGCTTCCCACTCACTGGCCTGGCCTCATTGTGCTGTTGGGGGCTGCCAGACCTCATAGTATAGATGACTAAAGCCCCACTGCTAAATATTGCTAAGGCCTGTTGTCCTCCTCACAAATCTACCATCATGGATACAGTCATCTATTGCTTTACAGTCAAAGAAAACTTTGATGTATAAAGAAAACAGGGTGGGATTTTTTTTGTAAGAGAAACATCTAAACAAGGAACATTACACTACATCTAAAACAAGATTTAGAAAATTAGCCAAAAATAAAGCAATGTAAATGGAAAACCCTTCCATTAATACTTGCTAAAATCAGAAAGACTCTTGGACAAGTGACTCCTAAGGCTATCATAACTGTCTTGGTATTCCTGTTGGAATCCACTGGTGGCCAGACGGTGTCCTCTTTTCACGTGAAGTGGTATGCTTTCTTTCAAAACCTGAACTGTTTACTAATAAAACTGGGGTTTGTCCCAGAAAATGGAACATTGTCCCATTATTTTGTTGCTATACATTTTTGTGAATGAATTACTAAATCTGAAGAGTTCTGGTATGTTCGACTGGCAAAAAAAGTGACGGCTAACCATATGTCTAGAAAACATTACCCAAATAATTGAGGACTCTGTGGATTGGAAAACATTCTCAGTTTTCCAATTAAGAATATTTTTCATGAAACTGTCATGTGTTGCCAGGTTTTCATATCTGTGCGCTAAAGAGATGACAATTTTATCTGTCTGCAACATAGGTGTTCCCAGATAGGTGTTACTGTCTAAGGTCCAAATAAATGCAATGGAGATGCATGCATCCATGGTCAGTGATGTCCGAATTACTGCTTTTCTTCCCTAAAATTCACTGATTCACTCTCTAAAACTCCACTGATGCTAATGGGAGCTGAGACATCTGTGTAAGTCATGGCAGATCTAGATGCTGGAAGACGCACGGGGAGATACGGATGAGCTGAAGGCTCCAACAGGAGACCTCAGCCCAAATGTTCTTCAGCTCTGACAGTTTGTAACTCTCCCTCACCAAATATCAGCAAGCAGTTCCCTTCAGAACCGTGAGGCTTGGAACACTTACTAAGGAGCTGCAACGCTGCTCTTCAAAGGCCAAATATCCAGTTAGCTGTGAGTCACATCCCATGTATTGATCTCATGCCATCTGGAAGCACAAGCTCAAATAACCACCATCACCCGTTGTGTAACTTCAATAAAGTCAAACTGTCAAGGTATTTCAAGCCTCTGAAGTGTTACCAGGAGGGATACTTGCTGGCCACAGGTAGGAGGGGTACAGAAAAAAATAAGAATTTGTTATGCCATTGGACAAAGTAGAACCAGGGCAGAATAAGCCCCTTTAAGATAATGGATGATAAAAGTAAAGGAAAAAGGGGTCAAGAACAGTCAATAGCTGGAACAGAGGATTGGGCACATAGCCATTCTGGTGGATTTGGGCCAGATATAGCCTGAGGCTGTACTTAAGCAGCTCTGAGTTGGAATGTTTAGATGTTAGTTTGAATGGCTATAAAAGTTTAATTAATGTCTGAGGGGCTTGGGGAGACAGATGAGCAGAGAATTAACATCCAAAAATTGCTTCCCATAATGAAACCCTATCAGTTTCTCATAAAAGTTACAAATGCAAAGAGAAATACATGAAAATGTTTGGGTTTTTTCTTTTGTTACTGTAGAATCTTTAAAGAATTCCTTCATAAGGCTCAGAATTGTTACTACAGCTGTAATTATTTCCTTTCTAAACTAAGAGGTCTGTTTGTAAATGTCTTCAGTTTCAAAATACTCTGACCAGAAAGAAAAAAAACAAATCCATACATTTGTGTCTTTATTGCACAGAAGAAAGAAGGTGCATTTCCCTGACACTACATACCTTACTGTGCCAAACTCAATAGCAAAAAAATGGAAGAATTTGAGGACATAGTTTGTAGCTGCACAAAACATTATCAGTCTTGGTGCCTTGGACATGTATTGATCATGCTCTGTGGCGAGGGAGAGTTGAATACTTAACTATGCATGGCATTTCTGCCTTCCTGCTGCAGTGTTCAGCACTAATTAGTTCCAGATACATTAGATTGTACCCTTAGATCATTAACGTGTTTTGGTAAGCTAAACATTTAATTTGCATTTTTATGTATGGTATTATGAATACATTCAGTACACAATATAATGCCTGAAAATCTACCCACATATACAAAAAGTGAGTAAAAAATGCAACCCATTGCTTGTGCACATTCTCGTCTTGGGTCCTGAAGCAGATGTCTACTAAACACCCTTGGTTCTGCATGCAGGGTTTTTTTCCACAGCTCAGTGAATGCACACATCCCCCACCTTTGATCAGACTCTGTTAACACCATCACCCAGGCTTTCTTTTTCCTTCCAAAGCAGAAAGTTCTCTTCGCTACCCAAAATAACACTGTCCACTTAACTTGGCAAAATAATCAGGGCAGGGAATATTCCATCTTGTATCATAATGAGTTTATAAGACTGACTGAGTTTTTTGCCCTTCATGTTGGCTAGAAGCACGAGTGCTGTACTACTGAAACGTGGAGATTTACTGTTTTCCCACAGTATTCACAGGTATTTATTTTTCCTTCATCTGTCCCCCAGGACTCCCTGTAGGTAGCTGGCTCGCTGGCTTAGTTCCCGTTAAAGTGATTATTTAATGTGGTGAGAATATGTTTATTGTGTGGTTAATGATAGCAGAAATGTAGAGCCTTGGATGGATGCTCCTCTTTTCTTTCCTAAATCTAAACAAATACATGAAAATCAACCTATTTTTGTTCCTTATTTTTCTCAGTTGCTAAAAGCAACTGGAGCCCAGGGTATGTAATTGGACTTCCATATTTAAAGGCATATTTTTTCACCTTTGCTAAACCTTTGTGCATTTTCTTTGTGGTACAGAACTGCAGACTCAGCTTAGATAGGTTCACTTGGAAACCATGTTTGAAAAATCAAACTCTTTTTTTTTTCTCTAAAATGCCTACAAAGAGAGACATTTAAATGTGCAGCATTTTTGAACAAACATTTAGATATTAGATAGGTTATTTTTAAAATGTCTGAATGAGGGGTTCTGATTTTCATGAATGTTAGTCACTTATCGTATCCAGTGGAATTCACTGAGGTTGTGTATTTCTCTGCAGTTTGGAGAATTAGTCCCAATATTTAGGCTTAAAAATGGGGATGATATTATCAGGAATATGAACTTCTAAGGGCATCTGTTTTGAGACTTGTAATAAGAGAGGAAGCCAAGAGAGCATTCCTGGACTGCTGTGGCAATGGGTGTGTTACACTGTGATAGCACAGCACCAGCTCCTGATCCCTGTAAAATAAGCTTGTGTGCAAACACCTCCACATCAGCATGTATGTAAAGTATCTTGGGCTTGCTGCTAATCTGGAAAACAAATTTCACAAGAGCAGCTGGAAATAATCCTTCCCTATCTGTAACTGGAGCATTCTTTGAGCTGTGCAAATGCAAAACAAAGTTTCTGTCATCTCTGTGTTAGGAACAGGAAACTCCAGCCCTCTGGATTTCCCAAGGCTTGAGCCTCAAACATAGCCCATTTGGAAGAGAATACATGATTAATTAGTTTTGGGTGCTACTCACAGAATATGTATGAGAATCAAAATGGTAAATTTTACTTTTTCCCATCCAATTGTTTTGGGATCTTTTCTGTTCCTAATTAGAAGTCTGTACACAAATGAAGATGGATTTGTGAATGTGATTAGAAAGAACATAGTCTACAAAACAACAAAATTAAGGAGTGAAAAATCATGACATCTAAAGAACAATGCATTAAGGATGTTCATTTCCCAAAAGGGAACTGCCACACTGGTGGCAGTGTGGCATTTTAGGGATCCCTTTCCCAGTGCAGAGCAGTGGAATGGGAGTGTTGGGCAATGGGAGTGTTGAAATTATCTACTTGGTGCCAGCTCTAACCTCCTCAGCAAATAAATACTCTTGGTCACCCACTCCTTACCTTTGCAGGGATGATTTTCAGGAAGATGCAGTGTCTGCAAGAACATCTTAAGATCCTTCAGCTGTTTGTTCTGTGGCATGAGTGATCAGTTTTCAGGACCTTTGCTTTAACTGTGGCTGGAGGCATCACAGCTCTAAACCACTGCCTCTTTATCTCTGCCCAACACAGGGTTACATTGCCCATTATAAATTTGGCCAACATTCTTAGAGAACATACCAGGGAAACAACCATTCAAACTTGCTTCTGAGGCAGGAAAGTAACATCTGCTCATTTCTACTGTCTTCTGGTATCCTTGCAATGAACCAATTCATTATTAATGACATTATATTTATAGCCAATTCAATGGAAATCAATTCATTAGGCTGAGAAGTTCTTTTGCATGGCCACCCCTGAAGCCTTATCCTACTCATTAATAAAAGTCAGGTTTTGTCACTAATTAAACTAGGAGCATGCCCTAAAAAGAATTATGTGTAAACCCTGGTCATTACAGACTATAGATTAAACCCAGATTAAAAGAAGAATGAAGAACCTCCATAACTACTGAAGTTCTATTTATATTCAAGTTTCATCTGTACCAATTCCTGGGAACCTTTTGTCTGTCCCCTGTACACCAGTAGTTGCAGAAGTGGTAAAAATGCCTTTTAGTCTGAAGAACCCCAAAAAGCTTTACAATCAGAAATCACTTGAGCACGTCCTGAAGTGCAGCCTCCTTTGTGTTGAGAGGGAGCAGCTGCTCAGCTGTGCACTTCAAGAGCAGCACACAGCAATTTCAAAGTACACAGTATCAATTCTGACTGACTGAAACCACAAGGACAAATTTAGGCCAAAATTTTGTGGTTGCCCAGAGTTCTGTTCCCCATCGAAACTCTCACAAGGACCTGCCAACAGAAAACTGACCACTACTTTTCTTTTTTTTTTCCTATGCTTTCCTCCAAAGTAGAAGTGGGCTGCAGCTGCAGTGTGCTGCAACATAGATCCTCTCTCTGCTTCATGTTTTGCTTAAAAAGTTGTGCAAATTTCATCAAGTACAAACAGTAAAGGCTTCACATGTGCAGGGTGACCACTACTGAAAGTTGTTAACAGAGCTCTACAATGAACTCTAACATCAGTAACCTATACATTTATTCCATGCTTCTATGTTTGTGCTTTCTCCCATCTGAAGCACATTTTCCAGGAAGCCTGTCTCTCCTCAGGCAGAGGAGATATTAGGGGGTTGCAACTTGTCATTGTTCATTTTACAGTAAGATTGCAGACCAACATAATGCCTTCTGTTTTCCTCAGATGAAACTATTCTAAGTAGCCTTAAGGATGGGAAAGAGCTTTGTGATTCAAAGAATCATACACACTTGGATAAAACATGAGAAGTGTCTGTTGTAAAGATGTGTTGAGTTGAAGTGATTATTTTTTGTGTACAGTTTTTTAAGACACAATCTACATTAATTTTAGAGCTTCAGTTCAAGCATAACCCTTGCTCATATGCCATTATTCACTCTCTCAGTGATTTACTCTTTATGAAGAGACATTGACAGCACAACTGCTTAAGTATCTCCCTGCGCTGTGCAGACAGGTATGTGGTGCACTTTCAGGAAAAAGGATTGAACTGTCATCATCAAAATAGAGGAGTATGGTTCTTGTAAGCTCCATCAAGCTATGAAGCACAGGTGTAACAGATTGCCATGCTCTTCCACAACAGCATGAAATAGTCAAAGTTCAAAGAAATTAAGCATATTTGAGTTGTCCGTACAGGAAAAGAAACTTATTCCACCTAATTACATCTGAAAGAATAAATCTTAATTATGTTGTTGGCATGAAGTTACAGAGTAATGTATAGCTGAGAAAGACTTTCCAAGATTTGAAAAATATTTTCTTCCTTTAGCATAACAACACTTTTTAAAAATATCATTAATAATTAATTTCTTTATAATGATAGCATGGTTACCTTACGTACCTTTGAAACTGTCAAGTCTTTAGCTGTGTTGCTTATTTTAGCCTATGTTAAAATTCAATATTCATGGAAATAAAAGGGCTTTACGTCTTTCAGATAATTTTTGTAGCTGTACAGCTGTTCCAGAATGCTTTTAATTCAGCTACCTTAATACTAAAATGATACCTACTCCTTAGTGATAGGTACAAACACATGTGGAAAGTCTAGAATCATGGAAACAGAGAATAGTTTGGGTTGGAAAGGACATTTAAGGTCATCTAGTCCACTCTCTTTCCATGGGTACAGACATTTTTTTACTAGACTGCTCTAAGCTTCATTCTCCCTGGCCTGGAACCCATAGCTTTTCTGAGCACAGTTTTTCTAAACCTACCCTTTCTTTCCATTTAAAACCTTTACCCCCTTGTCCTGACAATACAGGCCCTGGTAAAAAGTCTCTATATTCTTATAACTCCTCTTTATATATTAGTATATTGCAAAAATCTCCCCAGATCTCCTCTTCTCTAGGCAACCCCAACTCTCTCAGCATTTCCTTACAGAGGACCATCTTCATGGCCCTCCTCTGGATCTGCTCCAGCAGATTGTCTTTCCTGTGTTGGGGACTCCAGTGCAGGACACAGCACTCCAGGTGGGGTCTCATAAGAGCAGAGCACTGGGACACAGCCACCTCCCTCAGCCTGCTGGCCTTGCAGCCCAGGGTGTGGTTGGCTTTCTGGGCTGCAAGCACACATTGCCAGCTTATGTCCATTTTTCTTTTGTTAGTACCCCCAAGTCCTATTCCAGGGGCTTTTTATCAATTCTTTAATCCCTTAACCTCTATGCATACTGGGTATTCCCCAACTTAGTTGTAGGATCTTGCACTTGACCCTGCTGAAATTCATGAAGTTCCTGTGGGCCACTCCTTAAGCCTACCAAGGTTCCACAGGATGATATTCCACCCTTCAGGCGTGTCTGCTGCCCCATTCAGTTTGGGGGCACTCAGTCCAAGTATAGGACAAAGTGGATGTTTACTCTGTTTGCCAATAAAGCACATACTCTGAACTGAAATGTCATAGGTCAAACATTCCTTTTAGATTCCAAAAAAAAAAAAAAAAAAAAATCAAATGCCTTGTTAAAAACATAATTGAATCAGTAGCAGAAACTGCTCTGCAAAATATCAGGGGGTGTATAGAATATTCTAGTGGCCTATTCGGTGTGAAAAAGAGAAAAATCAATCTGGAATATTGCATGGATGTGTAGAGCTCATTGCAATGGATCTGCAAACTGCAAATGGTAACAGTTGCTGATTGATTATGGTTTTAATTGCCATACTCCGTACGTCAACTGACCTTTATTAGCTTTATGTTGTAGCTTTTATTTCCATTAGAAACCACTAATAGAACATAATATCATCTTTTTGTAATTTGCAATTTGATTAGTGTCTATTTAATAATAGATTTGTCAAAAACATTAGGAAGTTGATTGCAAAATTTCCTGCAGGAGAGGTAGGTCAAAAGGTCTAAAGAAGAGAGGAAAAAAGGCACTATGTGGGAATAATTGGTATCACAGACTCCTTGTAATCATTTTGAGAAATGTGGAAGTAAAGAATGACCACAAGATTGACTCTTTCTTGCAGAGTTCTCATATTGCTGTATCTGGGAGGAAGAAGTGCTGAGAGATGGCATCCCTCAATCTGCAGCATTATACACAGCTTACCCGGAATGCCTGTGAATTTTCTGGGCATAGTTGACAGCTTCCAGAAGAAAGTCTGGATTGTTTTATTCCCTAAAACTCAGTAAAGCTGTACTGGCTCTAACCAAGAAAAGATAATAAAGTTGGTCTGACAGGTTGGGTGAAGTTCAATTTTTGCATTAGGGTGGCAAAAAGAAATGGCAGAATTTGCTGGACACTGGTATGGCATGCTCTGCCTTCAAGACTATTTTGGGATTATTCTGACTCAACTGAAACAAGGGTAAACAATATGTAAACATTGTGTAAACAATGAAGTAAAGTACAATTAATTTAGGACTTTACAAATTCTAAAACAGAGGTAGAGATAAAACAGAAGTAAACATACACAGGAGGTGATTCCACTGCTTTTTAAAACTGTTCTAATCTTATTTCAGAGACAGAATCTCTTCCTGGCAGATTCATCATTTCATCATCCACATTCATGTCCGTGTAGATGAAAAGTCCCTATCTTAGACTGTTCTTGCCAAAAATTATCATGGCAGTTTCAATTTTCATCTGTTCTCCATAGATACTGACTATAATTTTTATCCTTAGCCAAGCTTAAATGCTATGTATGCTAGGACTCGCTACAAGAGAGCCCAGTGCAGCTGTTCTATCTTAAATCTAAATTGATGCTGAACTTGCAGAGTGTGCACTTTGGAGTCTGATGTTCCCTCAACATTCAACACTTCCAGGAATGGGGCATCTACTCTTCCTGTGGGCAACCTATTCCACTGCTTCACCACTCTCCTTTTCTTCCTTATCCCTAATCTAAATTGACCATCTTTTAATTTATAACCATTACCCCTGGCCCTATTGCAACAGGCCACACTGAAGTGTCTGTCCGTACCTTTCTTGTAGTCTCCCTAGAAATACTGAAAGGCTCCTATCAATGTTAGCATGTTGATCAAAATGTGCTAAAAGGGTCTGCCTGGCCATTATAAAATGACAGATTTCCGACTCTCTGCTGTCCAAAGGGTCTGTGTTGTACCTGACTAAGATATTAGTTTTCTACTCTCCACCAGAAAAGGAACAAATTACTGCTTTGGTTTTATTCTCGGGATAATTAGTTTGCATTTTCTCTGGATTTTCAGGGAAAAAGTAGGGTTAAACTTGCTTTCATTGAATAATTTCTACTAACTCCTTTCATGGGCTTGCTAGAAATACGGCACTAATTTAAAAGATAAAATTAAAAGAAATTTAAAAGGGAAGTGTCATGGATGAGAGTAAAAAGGCTGTTTTCTCTAAAGGTTTTTCATGCATGTGTTTTATTGCTGTGCTATGCCTTACATTGTTGAGACTATTCTGATAATCCAGGGGAATGTCTTCTCCTTTATTAATGTAACACACAAATATTTAAATCTGAATACATACAAAAGCCTAAATATTTCACAGGTCTGAGCTATGTTGGTCTTCCTCAATCACAAATATATGTTGTGTATATTTAATTGCTTTCTTTAAAAAAAGACCTTAATTTTCTTCAGGTTAATGGAAAACTCTGTTTCCCTTTTTCCAGCATTATGACCAGTCAAGGAGAGAAAGGTGTTCTAGAACTGGTGTTGTAATTGCCTCAAAACACACCATGCTGTGCAAATTATAAGGAGAAGAGCTATGAAAGCCAAGAATACAAATTAGTAGACAAGAACAACCTTGTATTATTTTCAGTCAGCACTTCTGAAACATCACTGTTTCTTTCTACAGACTGCTAAAAATTTCAGTCATCTCAGCCAATTATGGTTTCTTGTAAAATATTTTTTAAAAAATGAAAAAATCTAAAGCAGTCATTTTGTTATGTTTGTTGTAGTCCAGCAGATTTTAACAAGTGCAGAATAACTCCATTTTCACTTTAATTTAGCATAAGTTTTTAATCTGTGAGAATAAATAGAAGATCTTACAGTGATTTAATGGGGGGTGGAGGCATTAAAAAACCTGAAATACCCATTTTAAGGGCTCCTTAAGAAAATTATCAAAACGTTTGCTCAGTAAAGGAGATCCTTTAAAGTGATTGACTTCTAACTACCTGAAATCACAGAAATATGTGAACTGTATGTAAACTAGTAAAAATAATGAGAAATTAATTGTTCCTTCTTATGACAAATAGCTTAAACCATATTAATTCTTATTGTATGGCAACAGCATTTAAATTATTTTGTAAATTATTAAGGGTTATTTATTAAGAGAAAGGGAGAGTGTCATGTCATTTCATTGTACTTAACCTATCATGTCACTTAGCTTCATTACAAAGAATTCCTCCAAATCCAACCAACACACATCTGCTTCCCCTCTCACTCACCCCAGCAGGGTATTGGGAAATAACAATTGTTCTAAAAATGGTGTCCTAGAGTATATACCTTCACCCCTGTGGTTGCTTAGTAATCTGTTTGGAATTAAATTATTTGTGGTAAAACACACAAACACATTCATAGCTCACCCTCACCCTGCCCCTTTACCTCAAAACTGAAATTACTCCACAAGCTTTTCTTTAAAAAAAGGCAAATTTATTTTTAAATTGTGAGTTCAATTATAAAAATCTCTTTTTATAAGGAGAAGCTCTTTTCATGCTTACCCATCTACAATAGATTTATATATTTCTAATATAGATTCAGCATGGAATGTAAAGGAGACATAACACTGACTCAATGGCTTAAGGATGGTCTCACAAGGACTGACATCCATTTTCCACAGCATCTACTACATCATTAGCCATGACTCATAAGTTATAAGAGATAACAAACTAAAGGCGTTTACAGGAACACAGGGAATGTGTTGCAGTTACTTAAGACTTTCTGAGGGAGGCACAACAGATTTGTGGTGGAAGATAACATCAAGGTCCAGGCTCCTCCTTGCAAAGCAGTCATTCAGTGTCAGTCCTGGTGGAATTCCACATCTCAATAAAGCCATGAAACGATGGCATGGATTAAGAGCATGCAGTGAACAGCAGACTGCTTCCTACTTGGAAAAGGGGGTAGGTTTCATTGCCCTTAGGAGGCATCCTTAACTTGCTCTTATTTAGACAACAGACAATTAGATCAACATTTGAATAAACAAATTGATGCTGCAAGGGAAGAAAAAAATAAACACAGTTTTCAGCTAGATGTAAATCCTGTTTTTCTTAAAATACATGCATAATCCTTCCTGGTCAGATCAATATATATTTTGTAGCTGTTGATTTGTCAAAAGATGAAGGCAGCCAGCATGCTCTGTCCCCTAGAGTAAGGGACACCATTCCCTGCTGGTGGGGAAAATGAGAAAATGGCCATCATTCCCTACTGGTGGTTATTTTGCCCTAGCCTTTGTCTTAGGAGCTCCCTTGGTACAACTGTCTGTCATTTATTGTTCTGAGCCTGTACCCCTGTGTAACATCTGTAACTCCCTGTTTCATGCAGTGTTGCAAGAATTAAGGTGGTTACCCCAGGAACATCATATCTTATCTTCCAATTTCCATGCTGACTTCCCAGGAAGAAAAAAGCTCAGGATGCAAGATATGTCTTTACCTACAAGGCTTGAATTGAAAATATCTCTAACATTCCTAATATTATACAATGAGGAATATACCCATGTCTGGCCCTCAAATCCAGGGAAATTACCCATTGCAAAGATAAAGATCCGAGAAGTTTCTCAGAAGACAAGAAAAGATGAATCCAAAGTGTCAAACATACACCCACAGATAACCACAAACTGCTTTTATAACTTAATCATTCTTGACTTTTCCTTCATTGACAAAGCTGTATCAAATACAGTTATATATTAAAACTACACTAAATATGAGGCTGGGAAGCAAAAGAGGGAAGAAAAATCAGAACTTTTATCAGAAGTTGCATTAGACCATTTAAAATATTGAATTAGTGAACCTCACCATTGAAGCTACAAGAATGGAGGTAATTATAAAATACTTAATCTATCGATATTAATCTAGATAGTATTTCATAATTATAAATAAATACTATTATTCATCATATATAATTTATATTAAATTATAACTAATTATAAAATAATAATCATCTTTCTAGATAGCATTTAATCTATTTTTTTTTACTTTACATTAAAAATTACTGCTAATACACCACAAGCAAATTGTGAAATAAGCAGTTAACATTATAACTTTGATTAAAAGAAAATTTAGTTTTGCTTAAAGGCTAATCAAAGCTGTCTGATAAGGACCATATATTTGAATATCAAGAGTTATGGTAACACTTAAGTAGGTTGTTACTGCCTTTTTTAAAATTCATTTTCATTCAATTAACTCATATCAGCTCCTTTCTGATTTCTGCTTGTCACTTTAAAAAAGAAAACACCCACAAAACTGTAAGATTTCTTAACTGATCCTAATTGATTACTTTATACAATGTTGCAATGCTATACTATAAATACAGCTTCTTTTTTCCTCACACCTTTTCAAATATCTTCTTCTATGGTGGAGAGCAAGTGAACTCAGTAATTTATGTTTGATTTTACATCCTCACGCATACACATTCACACACAAATTGCATTAAATTGGAATCTGAATTAAACAACATCATTCCTACTGAAGGGACTGCTGGAAGGTGTCAGAGCCAGGGCAGATGTTCATATCTAGTCAGCAGAGCTGGTTTGCAGGCAGACTCTTGATCTGATCAGGAGCATCTCCCTGACGGTGAGTAGTAGGTGACAGTAGGAGGAAATGTAAAAGCCTGTCATGGAGAGCTACTCACCAGTCAGGTCACTTGGGCTCCCTGCTTTTGCCCTCAGCTGCCTCTCTTTCCCTCCACATACCAGCAAGGATCCCAAATACCCTACAATCCTCAATACTTTCTAAATCTTACATCAAACAGCAAATCCCAGTCTTAGGTTTCCAGTTTTCACTGTTGTACAGTTGCCTTCACAGACCTTATGGGTTAAGTCCATCCCCCCAAAGAGGTAATCCCCACCTAAGGAGTCTCTGAATCTGAGAATTAACAAATCCATCACGGAGTTCTGAAGCCCCCCTTCTTTAGACTGCAATTATTCAAAAAGAATATATATATATATGTATGATGTGTAAGTGAGATGGCTACAGGAAATAATCCTACATGAAGATCTTGGTGGAGTTTTCTCTTTTTCTCTGTTGTAGTTTAAAATAAAAATATAGTTCCTGCCTGTTTTATTGAATTTCTGCTGAAGTTTCTTGAAAGCAAAACTGTTTTTATATATGTATATAAATATATAAGGATCACCCAGGAGGGATGCACTCAGGAGGTCAGTGAAGCTGAACTCTTCCATTTCTGAGGTTCCTGTACCCATGAGGCTGCCCTCAGGAATTACTGCTACACTGCCCTGCCCAGGCTGCACTAGAGTGGTCGGAAGTGAATCATGTTCCTGGGAGAGAGGGTAGGAATGTGATGTTGGCAAAGAGCCAAGTGGCAATGATTACAACCCCCTTTCTCTCCTTCATGGTCACATTCTTGAATGCTCAGCTCTGGCCCACACGTGAGTAAGGGTTTGTGATGTTCTTCCTTTCCCTTCTCCTGCCAGCAAAGTGCAGTCAAATGGGTGCTCATGAGCAATCCCTTTGGAGAAGCATCCAGTTGGCACACTGAGAAGCTGTCCTTAAGACAACTCTCATATCTGCCCCCACTCTCAGCACACTGTGAACCAGTTTGAAACATGCATGGGTTCAAAATGCAAATTGATGAACAAACACTTGACTGTAGGCTCAAAAGACAGGAACACCTGATTTCTAGCTTTCACAGCTTAATAGTGATTTCAGATGGAGTGGAGCTAAATATCCTTAATAGAGATGCAAAAGATTTACGTGATTAATATTGCTGGATCCATAATATGGATAAGAAAACAACAGAAACAGAATTTGTAAAAGTACTTTCCTAAAGCAAAACCCTAGGCTAAAATGCACTCAGCTTGTTCCAAAGGAATTAATTTGTGTTTCCACCCAAAATAACCAGGCAGCATTTTTAAATGTTCTTCCCAAATAAATGGAGAGTAAATTAAACAATAATCAGAAATGGGACTCTAAACTGGGACACCCAAATTCCAAGCTCTTTCTGAAAGTCTTGGCACGTGACTATTAAGAGATCATCCAGAAGATCAGTGGCTAAACTGTGACTAGATTCCTCATTCTTGCTGTAACCCCACTCACCTATTAAAACCAACTTTTTAAATAAATCCAAGGAATTATACATAAGCCACTTGCAATGGCTTTAAAATCTCCATCTAAAGGAAAACATGCATGTCCTCATTTTGCCCCAGGAAACGCCAGCTCACTGGTTTCCTTGCGGATTCCTGCACCAAGCCTCTGTAGCTCACTCTGGGTGGAAGTTGTGATTCAGAGTACACAGGGCACATGTGGGAGAGAGGAGACCTCTGCTGAGAGTTTCACAGATCAACCCCAACTGCATTTTACAAGAGGGTAACTTGTGCAGAGCCACCTTAATAGTCTTTTCTAGAGGTGAGAATGTCCCATGTAATTTACATCACATGAGAAAAAAAATAGTAGAAAAATGTCTTCAGTAAGAATAACAATGTGGAGGAAAGATATCTAAGAATTCCAACTATGCTCACATGACAGCTCATGCTCAGGTTCAGGGCTTGCTCCATTTCCAGTTTATCAGTGGCATACAGAGAATGCATTTGCTGGTGGTTATTATCAAATACATTTTTATAACGACGTAAATATTTTTAGTATTTTAGATGTGTCTACATTTGTTCTCAAATATTTAAGAAAAAGATAAGGACTGGTTGAGATGTTGGACAATAACTGCAAAAGAAACAGCTCTTCAAAAAGATCTGCATCTGATGCATCAAACAGTAAAATAATATTAATGACAGTCTTAGTCTCTCGACAGCTCTAACAGAATAAATTAGGCAACATAAAACAACATTTAAATAATTTAAATTCTGTAAACCTTAAGATGTACCATAACTAAAGAGACTACTGTGATTTATATTAGGGATATTAATCCTCTTTAAAATATAACAGTAAAATGCATTTTAGAGAGGCTAATAAAAGAACATAATACAGCTGAATTTTAGAGGATTAGTTAAATATACCTGATTTGTGTCCTAAAACAAATGAAATCAAAGTACCCAAGAGGTACTTTTCAGCTAACTACTGCAACTGATTTAAAAAGGGATGGTATTCATGAAAACAATCTTAGCCTGTCTCCTGAAGGTGTCTGAATCTGCAGAAGAACATTTGCAATTTCCATTTGCCTAAATTTGTGGTTATCTAAAATAACAGCTTCTCTGTCTCCCTGAAATGAAAGTGTAGCTCCACTGATTGAAAATTACATTGAGGTAAACACTGCTCTGTGTATCCTATCTGGCTCTGTTCCCTTTGGTTTTCATGGTTTTCACTGAGATGTGTTCAGAAAAGACTGTAAGTCTATATTAAAAAGAAAAAAGAAAAAAATCCCTGACACTCAGACTTACTTTGATTCAATTATCTTAAAGTTTTTTTCCAACACAAATAAGTCTATTACTTAGAGGTCCAAAAAAAAATTTTAAGTACATAAAAAAGTCAAAACATGGACAGTTACTGAGATGCTGAGGGAATTAAAACTGCACACAAATAATAATGCTGACTACCATTATCAAAAGGGTGTTGATTCCTAATCAGATATGCAGCACCTTTCCCTAGCTCAGTTCTCTGCCCAGATCCTCTGCCCCAGGACAGAGAGCTGTGTCCTGCTGGGAGAGAGCACTTTCCATTCACTGTGCATGGACAAAAAGCCTTTTAGGATGGTTGTAATGGAGGGTAAGATCCCAGTTCAATTTATGACCCTTTAAGGTCCCTTCCAAGCTGAACTGTTCAATGAGTCTATGATTCTATGAGCCTACAATGTCTTGGGATGTGCAAACCACAGCTTTTTCAAGCTAACACCTTCCTACATTTATGTTGTGTAGACTGCACTCTGAGGCCTAAAAGACAAAATGGTTTTGTACTAGGAAAGAAACAAAATAACCACCATTTTCCTATCTAGCCTTGAGCTGAGTTTTCATCAGTGATGGATCAGTGTGCCCTGGATTCTTCTGGTGAAGCCCATTAGCTCTTTTATGTGAACTTTGCACAGTGAAGCTTTTGGTGTCACACTGCTGAAAGCTTCTCAGGATACTATTTCCCCTGACTGCACATTATGTGTCAATCATGTGCTTTTATATCTCTGAAAGTCTTCAATTAGTTAACAAGGCATGTCTACTATGCTTTTAAAAGCTATACTGCATGGGAAATTTTGCTTGTATTAATTAATTTATGCTTACCATTTAGACCAGGAAGAGTGAAGATTTTTTTTAATCAGGTAATAGGAACTTTATTATGAAAATACCATTGTTAATTAACCTTAAAAAAAAAAAAAAAAAAAAAAAAAAAA
>WEIU01010520.1:93506-108556 GCA_013389925.1 Aegithalos caudatus | reverse complement strand
ACCACCCCTAAGTCTGCCAGTCTGGATTGCAGTTTTAACACACAAAATTTTAAAAAAATTAAAAAAAAAAAAAACTTAGAAAGGCCTGTCTGGCCAGAGAACTTTCCTCCCTTTTTGCCACTTGCAGTTCCTGAGTCTGTTAGACACTTTAAGAGATTTGATTTATTTCATACCCAAGTGTTATAAATAAGTGGAGAGCATTTGCTTGTGAATGCCCAGTTTTAACATTTTAGCATTTGCAAACTTAGAAACAATTGTGTTCAAAACTAGTATGATAAAAGACTATAGAGACACACAATAGAGACATTATTTTTCTTTTTATCTAGGGCGGAAATTTCTAGGCAAGAATTCTGTTCCTAATATAGTATTAAAGCAAATACTTAAATGGCCTTCATAGATTTGTGTCTCAGTCTAAAATTCTATACTTAACATTTCACTTCACTATGATTATATTTGAGTACTAAAATTGAGCTAAACTATAGATGAGCTAAATAAAAAAACTGCATTGAAATAAATCATATAGCTCAACACTTATTTCAGGAATCCAAAATGGATTTTCAATTGTCTTTGATGAGATTGAATGACTTTCAGTTTTAAGGCAACAGAAACAGCACTTGGAGTTCCTACTTATCCTGAATTTACTCCATCATTGCTAACTGTTAGCAGTCTTGCAAGACACTATCTTGCATAGAGTTCAGCTTCTATTTTAAGGCACAAAAAAAAAAAAAAAAGATGTAATTCTTAGTGGAAAAATAGGTTTTGAGGTTTACTGGAGGCTGAAGGATCACTCTTTGGGACATAACATGTCCTGTTGCTATCAAAGAACAATGGGAATGCACACATCAAAGTGACTGAGATCACCTTAAGTTACAGGAATGCAACAAATTGGGATCTGTGGCATTACCTTGCTAAATCACAGTTACCCATCAATCTAATGGTTGTATTTTCAGATGCCACAAGTCACTCCAAAAACACTGTAGAAATCCTGGCTGCTACAGGGATTGTAATTTAAGCCTCGTTGTCTCCATGTGTCTCCATTAATTCCTTTTTTACTTGATGGTTCAATGTTTTTGTCATTGATATACCCATCTAACTGCCAGAGAATCTTGGGTTCAGTGGTTATCACATGGCAGAAAGTTCTAGATATGGTTGTAAATTTACCCTGCTAGTGATAAACATGAGTACCTTTGTATATTTCACATTTTTTGTATTTTAGGTGCATTAAGCATCTCCTTAAACACATCACCTGATTGCCTTTCGCTATAGCTTGATTTCACATATATTTCGTATACTTCTTCAACTCCTCTGTGAAACAAAGTATCCCTGTCTATTCAGTTCATATTTCTACAAAAAACTTTCATTACTTCTAATCATTTCTGTAAATAGTCCATAAGCAGAAAAAATGTTATAAAAGACAGTGAAACGGGAAAATATTTTTATATGTATATCAGAAATTTGCATGTACATGTTTCTGTGAGCAAATGTGTACAGGCAGAATAGCTGAAGCATTAGCACTTCACCACAAGACACCACAAGTCTGCAAAGAACATGTGAATCATAGGATTATCCTATTAAATATTATTGCTTCTTAAAATTCAGCTCTGTAGATAGGTGAATATTTTATGTCAGTCCATATATGTACTTATGCACTCCCACCCATGCACCCACACATTATGCCTTTTCAAACCTTATTCATGTGTAATAAAGTATGCTACATCTACAATGTAGGATTAATTTTATTATTATTTCTTATATTCTCATTTAGACATCCAGTCACACTTTGATGATCACTGCAGAAAAAAAGGACTTCGGTGAATTTTTTGAAGTCCCTTTCCATCCCTAAGTGTTAGGGATTTTTTTTTTTTTCATTTTTAAACTAGCAATATTGTCCATGATACACTTTTGTTGACATATTCCATCAATCATTCCGCTGCCAGTTTACCTAGCTTTGTGAGGTCCCTTTGTTAGGTGTTTTTCACACTCCATTGCACTTCAGGTGAGCTTTACCATTATTTGAAATGTATTTGACAGCATTCATAGTGCAGCCCTGCAGTCATCATTTGGCTGGCCTTTTGCCAGCATGGTACCTTGGTATTTACCTACAGTCCTTGCTTTTCTATGGCTTGCTGTTCCCTAATCATAGTTCCCTCACCTCATAATACCTGATTTTGGTAAGAGGCCCCACTACAGGAATTTTGACAGAAGTAGTTTTTTTAAGTCCAAATAAATTGTTTCAAGTTATTTTACTTTAGATATGGGTATGCTAGCATTTACAATAAAGTGTCAGTAGATTGAAAACACCACTTTCTCTTACAGCATCAATGTTGATTTGTGAGTATTACATCTCTTCCTGTTCCCATTGCTTTCTAATAACTTCGTTTAATTGTTGTTTCATCCTCTTACTCAATAGTGACACTAGACAAACTTGTTTATCATTTCCACATTTGCCACAGAGTCTTTCTTAGACACAGGACTGAAATTTACTACCCTAAGCTGTGCTTCTGAAACAACACTGTGCATTTTGTTAACAATACAACGATTTTGTTCATGTGTTTCCACAGAATACTTGGTGGAACAGCAGCCAAGTTTTCTTTTAAATAAGCTACTGCTTAATTGTACCAGCTTGTTCTAACATCTCTTCTTTTGACACCTTGGTCTCACAAGGTTTAAGCTTTATTAGCTGGAAAACAGCTCTTACCACTATTTTCCATATTCAAAATGAGCACAAGGAAATAATTTTATTTGAAGACTTCATCTACCTCCTTTACAACTTTAGAGGGACAGGGACATAGGTGTATCTGGGAGAGAGGGAAGAGAGAAATCTAGATTTAAATCCCTGATCTATGCCCTTGATCCGATGACTAGATGGTCCCAAAATGCACAAATCAAAGTATCTTTGGATTTTGGCAATATCAAGCAACAAAATTGCCACAATTTAATTATCATCATTGAAAAACACTGTTTGCAGGCAAACCCTTTCTAATTTTCTCAATTTCTATATATTATACATTTTTCTATACAATGATCCAAAACATAGATTGATCAAGTTTTTTTACTCATAATATGTAACAGCTAAGCCAGAGGTTTACAGGACAACTGTGAATTTAAGAGTCTAGATTTCATGAAAATTCTCACTTTAACTGAAAACTCCTCATCTGCAATTATCATGCATCTCACTGGAATCTGGAGTACCTGAGGAAGCAAAGAAAGCCACAAGGAAGAATTGGTGCCACCACTGCTTCTGAGTGACTGATTTTTTTTCTTGGACACTTCCATGAAAGGAGAACATCTGCTTGTTGTTCTGAGAACAAGCTGTCCTGGCTTCTCTGAAAGCTTACTCCAGGAGGGGCTCACAGGTTTGGAGGCATCTCTAGTCAGCCCAAAATAACACTGCCTGGAGGGAAGCAGATCTAAAGCTCTTTAAGTCCCTGTTGCTACCTAGACAGCTCTTGTTTTCGCCTTTACAGGTTCTGTTCTATGGTGCTAATTTTCCTCACACACTGTAGAAAGAGCAGATCCACCTCCTTAAGGAAAGTCTTACTGGATGAAAAAACACCTTGTAAATCCTCCTTATGACTGCAGACTGAACTATTTATTACTGTTTAAGCATATAGATTACATCCAACTATGTATCTTTAGCTCTCTCCCCTCGCTCCTGCAAAGTCCTGGCAAGATCCCACACTAAACCTGCCAATGATTTTTTTAAGGCAATAACACTTATGCTGACTTGGAATTTGATGTCTCTTTCCCCACCTTTCTTCACCCTACAGCATTAGCACTGTTGCTAACTTGGGAGAATGTATGTCTAATAAAGTTTTGTAAACTTCAAGTGCAGCTGCCAACTGGAGATCTGCTCCGTGTCCCCAGGTGAGTGGCTGCAGCTGATGAAGGATATAAGCATAAGGAGGAAGGGTCAGCCCAAAGCAGTAAGGAGAACTTCTGCAACCAGGGGAAAAGAGGAAGCTGGTGTTCTGGATGGAGAGTGACAGCAGGACTTTCTCTATAGGCAGTGGAGCAAGGAATTAAACCCTTTGGCCCAGGACTAGCCTAGAAATGAGTAAAGAAAAGTTTAATCTGGGTGGACTGCACCACTTGTTAAAAGATTAGAAATAGCAAGAAACCTGAAATCTCTTACTTAGTCAGCCCTTCTACTGTGGGAAGCAGGACTCAAAAAAGGCTAGGAAATACAAAGCTCAATCCTCCTTTCTTCTAAACTCTTAGTTCCTGTTGACAGTTGTTTTGGTTTTTGGAGAATGGCAATTTGGTCAGTTTTTCTCTGCCCTCTTTCTTTGAAACTTTAAATAAAAATGAACAAAACCTCATTTAAAAAGTCAATTAATCAAAGCTAGGCAGAGGAATAGCTCCGTTAAACTGTGCAAGACTTAGGCGTGTTTGCATGAATATTCATAGCAAACTCTCCTGCTACCTCAGTCTGACAATCCCTGTTTATTCAAAAGCAAAGTTACAAGCCAACAGATAAACTAATCAAAGGAATTGCTCTACAGATTTGCCATATATTGTTCATGAAGTTGGACATTTATGCTATTCCCTTCAGTCATTTCATACCAAAATGGAGCTCTAGCCTAGCATTTCATTAGATTCATAAGCAATATAGTCTGAAATAAATGAATAAAGGCAGAAAAGTATTGAATTTTTTGCAGCCAACTTTCCAATTGGAATGTTTTTCATTTCTGTTCAGAATTCAAATGTTGCTTGTGTTTTACCAATGTGAAATGTGAATCTACACATATTTCAATTCATTTCATGGAGCAGTGACTCTAAAAAGTTGCCTAGATACATAAGATGACTTAAGGTAATAGAAGGAAAGTGTCATAGTCACTCTTAATTTCACAGAGCAACTACAGCAGCAGGAATTGCAGTTACCAGCAAATAACATAGTGGCCTGAAGGTGAACATATGGTATTTGTCATACTGCTCAGCTGTGAAACTTGCCAATATGACCATAGGAGGGAAAAAAACCCAAAGCAAAACAAAAGAAACCATGTCAGTGGAGTATATAACTAATTTGATGTAAATAAACCGTGTTATCAAAGACTGGAAGTTAAATTAAACTAGGAGAGTAGAAAATTCTGAAACATTTAAAATGAAAACAGTATCTCTTTTTACTGCAGAAGGCCACGTGAATGCTCATGGTAAGAAACTGAAATAATTGAAATTTAGAAAGTTTAATTATACCTCAGTGAAGCAAATAAGAATTTTTATCTCATTGTACTCATATGAAGGATGGTGTGGGCGAGCATATGGATCTTAGAGATGATTAAATTAGTGACTAATTTACTGCAAAAAGAGAAGAAAACAGACATATAAATAAAAGTTAGAAACAAAAAGTGTGTTTTCTTTTATAGATATGACTAAAAATAGAACATACACAAAACTTGATATTTTAGATAAACATAGTAACATATTTAGATAAACAGAGTAGTAACTCATATTTAATATAAATTCCCTTATATTTTAGCAAATCTTGTACCTGATTGGATAAGGATGGTGGATCTTGCTTCTCTGCTAATGAAATCTATGACTAACAGATGGGTGGTTGTGTTTGAAGTACCAATTTTCACTCACTGTGAGACTTTTGATGGGTCAGCCACTCTGATCTTGGGAGGATGATAACACAGATGTGATGGTTGGGCACTGGAATGGGCTCCCCAGCAAGATGGTCCCAGCTCCAGCCTGACAGAGTTCAAAAAATACTTGGACAACGCTCTCAGAGACAAGTGTGACTCTTAGCATTGCCCTGTGCAGGGCCAGGACTCGGTGGTCTTTGTGGGTCCCTTCCAACTCAGCATACTCTATGACTGTGATAATAATGCTCCTTTCTTGTCAAGATAGAATTTGCCTTTTCAGAACACATAGAAGTTACTGCGGCAGAGATACTTTAGAAGATGTGCCAAAAATTAGGGTCCAAGAGTCTTATAAAAAAAAGTCTGATAAACAAAGGAAAAAGTTACCCAAAGTGCTCAGTTGGCAATAATTTCCCTTCAAGAGACAGCTGATGAGAGCTCAACACTGTCAGAAAGAGGTTACTTACTTAAGCATGTATGTTGGAGTTTCCCTTGAGTGCACAGGATTGCAAAAATTAAAATGTCTTCCTTCCTTAAATCAAAGTCAGGGTGAAAATAACACTGCCTGAAATGATGTTTAACTGATTTATCTATAAAATTTATATCATTTGCTGCCATGAGACCTTATTGAGGCTAAGGGCCAAGTATAGTGTGCTGTACATGCAAAGCTGTCTTGGTTTAAAAACACTTACTGGTTATCATGGGATGATGGTGGGAGGTACCTTGAGATGTCTCCAGTCCACCTCCTGGCCCAAAGCAGGGCCAGTGCCAGGGCCAGAGCAGGCTGCTCATGGCTTGGACCAGCTGGGGCTTGAAATGCTCTGAGGATAGAGACAGCAGACACTCAGGGTCACCTGCTCCACTGCCTCCCTCACAGGAAGGCAGTTTCTGTTTATCCACAGCCTGAAACTCTCATTTCAACTTATACCTGATGCCTCTTGTCCTTCTACCCTGCCCTGCACTGCAGTGAGGGACCTGACTCCATCTTCTGCTTGTAGGTACTGTGAGGTGTCTCTCAGGTGCCCACAAAGCCCTCCTCAGGTCTTGAGTGGAGCCTGTGGTTGTAAAAACCAAATCTCTTGCTGACAACAGCAATGCAGACAGCTAAAGTCCCTTCTCCAAAGTGGCAGGATACAGGAGAAAAGCACCAGGACCTCCTCTGCCCTTGGCAGAGGTGTCTCTGCAGGGCAGCAGTCCCAGGATCTGCCCAAGCCCCATCAGCAGGCCAGGCCAGGAGACAGAGCCTCTGTCCCTCCCTCTGCCACTCCTCAGTGCCTCCTCCTGGTGCCTTCAGTCTGGGATGCTTTCTGTGCCCACCTGCCGTGGGGTACTCACACTCCTGGCAGTCCTCTGGATGGAGGCACAGTCCTCTGCCTTTTCCAGGAGTTGGAGACCTCCAATTTTCCCTGACATGGGAGACTCTGTGTGCCCCACAGCACCCACCTGGACCCTCCTCTCAGCTTTGAGGCTTGGGAAGGGCCTCTCAACCTCTTCTTATGAGATCCTACACAAAGCCTCTAGTTCAGCATTGAAAGAACATAAATAACCAGACTTCATTCTGCATGGCATGATTTTATATGATCTTGTATTCTGGAAATCATAAAATTGGTCATGGTTAGATAACCTCTCTCCTTTCTCCAATGTGGGCTGGATCATGAAAGCAGAGTAACTAAGGATTGGTGGGAAAAACTGTCTGAAATAGTACAAGAGATCCAGCTTTTATCTACTGATCTTAAGTTGGTCTTTGGGCCAGGAGAATAACATCTTAGCTCTGTGTTGGTACAAGTTCCCAGCTGGTGCTGACTGGCAGGACTCCAGCAAGAGTCTCTATCCCTGAAGGTATTTAAAAAACATGTGGATGTGCCACTTAAGGACATGGTTTAGCAGTGAACTTGGCAGTGCTGGGTTAGCAGTTGGACTTGATGACATTAGACATCTTCTCCAACTTGAATGTTTCTATGACTCTATTTCTTCAACTCCTCCTGGGATCAGACCTCCCGCTCTCCTCCTGCTCCCAGGAGAGGCATAGCCAGCACCCATGTCACCTCTACCACTGGGGATATGTCAGAGGCAATGGGCATCTGGGCCGTGGCCAGAGCATCCTCTGTCCTTCAGCATGGCCCTCCTCCCTGGCAGCCTTGCAGCATGACTTGATCAGCCAGTACCACCCCTGCAGTTAAATTTTAAACTGGTTTGGCTAAACCCCGATAATTTTGGGTATGAACTCTAGTAAACTGGTTTAAATTCAGCCTGCAGTGACTCAGCTGGCATTCATAAACACTAGCGTAACAAAAAACTAATTTTAAATCCGTCATTGTGTATACAGTTGCATCAGTATAATCGGAGCTGCTTCCAGGCAGAGTTAAACTAAGCTGGCTCTGCTTGGTTGCAGCAGAGCCTAGATCTGGAAAAGCTGATGTACAGATACAAGTAAGATGGTCAGTTATAAAGTACTTCAGCTCGAGTATCTTCGTGCTGCAGGGGATAAATTAATCACCCACTGCCACACCAAACAAGCCTTTCTTCGTGTGCTTTTGGGGGAGCTAATGAATGCTTCCCTCCAAAACACCTGCTGCCATGCAGGCTTGGGGCCTGCTGTCCTCTCAGGAAGGCTTGTGAGCTGGACAGAACACTACCCACTTCCATAAAATAATTACAATCCTCAAGAAAAACACAGTGATGTTATCATTAAATTGGGACCAAATCCAAGGTAATAGAGAGCACGGAACAAGCGGTCCCCCTGCACCGGATCAGATGCCTTTCTTGGCATTAATTGGGAGTGCGTCAGCAGGGGAGGTAACTCTGTTAGCTAAATGAATAACGTTACTGAAGTTTCTCAGGTTGTCTGTGCCAAATCTGTGTTTAATAGGCCTAACTTGGAAAGGCTATAAAGGATCATTTTATTAATCTCTAAGGTCAGGATTTTAGCTAGGATTTTGAATTATTAAAGAAACTGGCTGATAATTGGAGCAGGAGGCAGAGTCACGCTTACCTTTGAAATCACAGCATCAGCAAAACTTTCTTGAGACCTATTACTGGATTCAAAGGGACTGAGACATGCATTCAGACAGGAGAATTGCATTTTCTGTTGAATCATTTAAAATACAGCAGTAAAATCCATGTGGATCCAGCATGTTTTAGCATTTCCTGAACAGGTGTCCATGCTACTTTCGTTGCTTAAGAGACACAGGTACAGCACTGTAACCAGACATTTAATGTTTCCTGATTTCCATTAGCGGAAACCATTAAACATGAAGCCATACCAACTTGAACAATTGTACTGAGGTATAAAACATAACTTTGAGAGTTTGGCCTGAGAACACCTCAGGGATACAGGCAGGGAAGAGAGAGTGGATGAACTCTCCTGTTGAGACAACCTCTTGGCAGTGTGAGTGACCTCCTTTCTACATTGCCACGAGCTTCCTTCTCCTCATGAGGATGAGCTCTCTATCCTGTATATGGTTTCTCTGGACGGGAGGCAAGCTGCAAGACTTCTTGACCTTTTTTCACTAGCTGTTCATTTCTTAGTGTCCCTTTTGTAGGCTGAATGATTAACAAGGAGTTTACTCTAGCTAGTGTCCATCCTGAAAATATAAACAATATGGGTTTCAATCCCTTTCCATTCCTCTTAGGATCTGAACTCCAAACAGATGGGGAGATGTGGATCATACACCACAGATGCAACAGAACAATAAAAGGAAGCAACCTCCCCTGAAGATCTGATCTAGTCCTCTAGTCCTAGATCTGTGCTGGTTAGGATAAAATTTTCATGATTTAAAGCAAATTCTAGTGCCACGTTGTTGTTGGGACCTCAGTTCTACAGCATGGAGATTGTCCTAGTTCACCTTGTTAATGGGGAGTGAAATTCACAATGCAGCTCTGTCCACAACAACAATGCAGCTATGGCTGACAGGAATTCTCACAGCATGATAACCCAGGCATTTAACTAAAACATTGTAACATCAATCACCTATTGTCATCAAAATCCAGGATCATTGAGTAGATCACTGTGATAATGTCTGAAGTGTTGTAAGATTTCTTTCCTTTCCTCATCTCCACTTGCCTGTAGCTGAAATTGCAATCCAGTTGTATGGAAGGGAAAAAAATTATATTCCTATAGTTCTTGCTGACCTAATACCAGTGTTATCTTACTGGATGTGAAACCATGCATCCAGACTTCATTTTCTTTTAATGAGAGTGAAACACTAGCTATGTACTTTCTTCTGTTCAAGAATTAGATTGTACAGAAGGGATATATATCTCCTAATAAACCCTTTTTTCATTTTTCCACTGCCTCTACTTTCTTAGTATCAGCCTTTGAAAAACACTTTAATAGTTCTCTGAATGAGAATGTTCTTTTTTCTCCATTGCCCGAGCTCTTTCCTTCATATAAATCAAGATGCTTGGAAAGGCAATATGCTTTCAGATTATTAGAAAATAGTTACATTATTGTTTTTGAAAAGGCCAGCAGCCACAAGATGTTATGAAATGCTTTTCTGAATATATTTAATATTCAATTAAAAGGCAGAAGACATGGTTAAAATCAAATCTAAGGATGGGTAGACTCCTTTGGGAAATGCCATCTCCCAAGATTTTAGCCATTAGGGCAATAAGCCATTGCAATGTGATTCCAAAGGACAAAAACAGCATTTTATTGTCTGGAGACTCAAAATCTAGACTGGAACAAAACCCTAGCCACTCACTTTGGCAGGGATAGGATTTCACTCTGAATGTTTTCTGAAGACAATATTGAACAAAGGTGCTTGGACTTGCCATGGTTTTCATTAAAAGGCTGGTGGGAATTTTAGGGACTGTTTTATGTGGGTTGGAGTTGATGTTCTGAGTGGATGAAATAGTGCTTTTAAATAGTGCTTTTAAAACCTCTGAAGAATTCCACAAGTATTAAATTTAATCTTCTAAAATATGTGTATTTTCTCTCTGGGAGTACATGGTACTTTACAGCTATTGATAAACTAAGTTTTAGCAGTCCTTGGAGAGGTGTAACCATGTTTTTCCTACAAATGCAAAAACTGAGGCACACAACATTGAAGTAATTACCCAAGAGCCAGAAAAAAAAAAAAAAAAATCCTTTTTTTTGTGATTCCTCTGCACCACTTCCAGCCTGACCAGGTTGACTGACTGTCAGCAGTGATACCTACCTTTCAGTCTACAGGTGAGATGCATGAGATACACCCCTGTGACATGCAAAAAGAAAATTAAGTTACAGCAGGGTGTGGAAAAGGGATGTTGTGCTTTGGCCAACATGCATTCCTCTGCCCACTGTTCTCCAGGTTACTAGGCCAAATAATGGAAAAAGGGATAAAATCACACTAAAAAACCCAATTATTTTGAAAAGTAGAGGCTAAGTGAGAACAGGCTAGAAAGGACAATGTTTGACAATAGTCTTGAACCAAGATTTCCTAGCAAGGCAATAATGTAATTATGTCAGAAAGACGGACATTATGTCATTTTTGATCCCACAGACATGAGAGAAAAACAGAGATAGAAGGCACTTTGAACAGAAATCTGTAAAAAAATTTTTGTTGATTTGTCTCTGATGATTTCTGGCCACTAATATTTTAAAACAGCAAAAGTAAAAAGATATGTTTAGCTTTATACAAGTATAATAGGTCATAAATTATTTGATTTTCATTCATCAGCACTTATACTTCCTAGCAATACACTTGACCTGAAGTTCAATGTCCATAAACAGGGTTTACTCAGCAGTTGACCTATATCATCTCCTTGCTAAGAAATTATGGGTTGGAATAATATCCCGAGCTTTTCATTTTTACAATGTCCCTGACCATGCTTCTGAAAGGTTTTAAAAATTCATTTACAACTCAGGAATGAGTCACTGCAGTCCTTCATTATATATGGAGAAAAAATGTCTAATGGCTTCCACTGGGATGATACTGTGTTCCAGTAGAAAGACTGTAAAATCTATTTCTGCTTATGGCACTTCTGTTTTTTAACTCCTTCTTCTGACTTTCTTGCCTTTAAGAACATAAAAAATTCCTAAGAGGCACTTAAGCATTTTTTGTATCCATAGCAGCCAAAGGAAACCCATTTTAAACACTTTCCTAAAACACTTTATGGGAAAAGAAATTTTCAAGCTGTAGAGGAAAAAAGCCACTTAAAATACCCTACAAAAGAAAGCTGGTTTATTTATTAAAACAAAGACCATCAAGAAAACATTTCTGCTGAAATCATATAATAAACATCCACAAATCATAAGCTTCTTGTTTGCAGGTGTACCATGGGTATGGCAATATTAAACGGATCACCACATCAGTTTACACATTCAGTAGTACTGGAGAACACTCACTGGTGATACCTATTTCTTATACAGCAATAGTTACTTTAACCTTTTATTTTAAGAGTGATGTAAATTATTGTTGGATATATAGTAGTTAAATATAAATATATCAAAAGATACCCATGGTAACTGTCAGTAACTATCAGCTCAGTTATCTGTATTTGATTCAGCATCCTAGTACTTTCACTCACATTGTTTCAAAAATGCAAGCATATATTTTCAATGGTTCCATCATTTTCTTTTAGTTACTTTACCTACAAACTCATGTTTAGCATGAATAAATGGTTGTTTTGAAAAAGGAAAAAAGGAATAAGGTACATATTTCTTGTTTGAGATAACTGCTTTCATTTCAACATGTATTAGTTATTATTTAGTATGTATTTAGTCATGCAACAGATCTGGCTTCAGATTCACCTCTCGGATTTCCTCCATGACTCTTTCAGTGCCACAGTTCTGTGTCCTGGTCTCAGGTTTGTACATGGTAAGCACTTAGAGAAAGAAAATTTCCTTATGGTTAATGAAGTGATTGGTGGTGTTTTGATGATCTGTAAGGGATCATTTGGTAAAGAAACTAAAAATCTGGTATAATGTTCTTTGAATTTGCAATTGCTGCCGCAAAGGACACTGGTCACTCACAAGAACTTTAATATGAAAAAGGACTATTAAAACTTGTCTGTGTACATATTTCAGGCTAAATCTTATACAGGTATTTCCACTTACTCTCCATGTGACAGGAATGAAGGAAATTCCAATTCATTTTTAGTTGAGGAAGAACAATGCATTATCTGGAAAGTGGTTCTTGTTAATTGATAATTGTATAGGTGGCTGTGTGCACAAAAGGCTAAGAGGCAGAGCAAGCAGACAGTGCTGTTATTTCAAGTTTTGGCACTAGAAGAAAAGTGCTGTATGTGAAAGAATGGATGAACAGATTGCTCACAAATTGGGAACATGCTTCCAAGGACTAGAATCACACGTGCTTTAAACAACAGGGAATAAGGCTATTATCTCTACATATAGCATTTTGTCCTTTGTGTAGGGCAGAGCAATAAAGACTCAGACCAAGTGCATGTAACTTATTACTAATTCCCAAAGAAAAAATTCTGATGTTCAGGCAATCACAAGCAGAGGGAACATCCTGAGCTACTTAATAATAGTGGTTGTAGAAAACACGTATTTTTTCTACATTTAGCAAGGGGAGGAATAAATTAAATCAATTCAAAAAGGAATTAGACAGTATTTTGTATGAATAATTCAAGCAAATTGCCTAAGCCTTGTTATGTGCTAATGAAGCTTTCAGTTTATGGACATGTAAAACTAGTCAGACAATGCAGGAAAGCTAACCAGAGAGATAAAACCTTGTTTGAGCTGTATGCTTCCATAGGTGACACACAGCACTCCTAGAAACAAGGGAGGATGATGCAGCATGAGGGTGCTGGTGCGGCTAGAAACAAAATAATTAATGTTCCTGTTCCCCTAGAGAGCCATGATGGGATAATGGGCCTATTGTTCCTGACTGTGTGTTCTCGATGCTGCTGCCGTTCCTTTTAAAGCAAGGGGAAATCTATGAAACAATTGTGTTTGTTTCACTAGAAGGATAGGTCTAATTCTGAACATTTGACAGCTGTCTCAGAAGACCCTTTGATTTATTCTGGGACAAACTAAGGAACTTCACTTGGCTTCTCTCCAGGTTCACTTCTGCTTATCCTTGAATATTTGTTACTAGGAAGTGCATCAATCTCCAGCTGTGTCAAATAAGAAACTTCAACTACCTACTACCACAACAGCTATATCTGTTTGTGCCATGGTACAGACAAGAGTGGGGACAGAGCAATTTCAGCTGAAGGATTTGGTTATTTAATAACCTCAGAACAGGCAAATTACTGAAATGCTGCAACAGCTTGCCCTTTCAGGGAGCCTTTCTGCCACAGGCACCTCTCATAACTGCACATTTCTTTCACTTCCACATGATCTCACTAACATTTGGTTCCTTTTCTTCTCTTCCCTCTTTCCAAAACCAAAACAAACTAGAAAACAGCCTTTAAGCCTTGAAAAGGACATTAAACTAAGGTTGCTATGTATATAGCTGCTGATGGCATATGGAAGGTTCAAAGATACTACAGAGAGAACTGCTGGCACTAAAACTGACTACTTTAAAATATGATCACTACCTGTGGTACAGCAAAAAGCTGCAATCTGTCTAACTCAGGTAGGACTCTCCATTTTCCTGTGTATCAGTCCAGCAAAATTAAGCATCTGCTCTCTCACTTCCTAATCCAGCAGTCTAAGCTCAGTACTCTGAGCTGGCAGCCTGGTGCTACTAAAGGTAAAGCACGGCTACAACATGTAGTGAGGTATTCTTGCCAAATGATATGGACTGATCTAATAGGGCTCCAAATGCTCCCTCTGGGGCTTCCCTCCAACCACAGGCTTCTGCACACTATCACCATAGCTAGTTGGTGTTTATTTTTTATTTTAAGAAAAAAATCAAAGTCCAGTTGGCCAGTGTTTCCTTCCCAGCCCCTCTCCTTCTCTTACACCACCCCTAATATCCCTCACATGGCAAAATTGGGAAGTTTAAAGACTGAGTGTTTCTTAATGTACAGAGAAGGACTTCTTGTGAAGAAAGGCAGTTTGACACCTTTAAGAGGCAAGTGAACAAGCTAGAATGGGGAAGGGAAAAGCTGGGTTAGGGAGGGTTGATCTGTGCATCTCCCTGTAAGCTCCCATCTGCCCTCCCCCAGCTCTGGCCAGTGATTCCTCATGCAGAGCTAAGCACAGCCTCCTCTTCAAGTCATTCCTCTCTCCCCTTCCAATCCCAACATAAATGTCTCTGCCAGTGTGCAAAGCTGCCTCCTCACACTATGGACAAGAACAGGGAAGGGATTTTACTTCTCTTCTTCAAGCACTGAAATTTATTTTGGCTCTTTTGTGGCTGTGCTTTGGGCTGGCTGAGAGTTAAGTCATGGCTTGATAGCATGCACTGCATCTATGCTGGAGGTGGAAGAATGACCAGCAAAGAAAGAAAGGGGTCACCATGCAATTATATTTTACACAATCAGCTGAGATTATGTTATCTTAGCAATCAGAGCAAGGAAAATTAGATCTGGACCTCCTTAGTTCTTTGCCTGTTTTGGTTTTTTTTTTTT
>WEIU01010520.1:82239-93446 GCA_013389925.1 Aegithalos caudatus | reverse complement strand
TTTTTTTTTTGTTTGGTTGGTTTTGTTTTTGTGGGTTTTTTAAATTTTGTTTTGTTTGGTTTGTTTTTTTTTTTTAGTTTGCTGCTTCGGTTTCCTTGTTATAGACAGGTCTGATAATCTCCAAATAAGCAGCCTTACATCATCCTTTGCAAGAATGTGCTTTCTCATGTTGGGGCCAGGTTTCCATTTGCACTGGCTCACTGATGTCTTTCTAGGCAGCTGAACCCCAGTATATGTGTGAAGGACACCGTCAAGGGGCTCTGTGGTGCAGTGTAGCCCAGTGTCATGGATATAGACACTAGGATGGGAAGCAGGGAACTTTGCCTATATTTACCATATTTTGGCAACTATCATCTTGGCTCAGGGCACCATGTGCAAAGGAAGCAAGACACATTTGAGCCTGGAGCCCAGGAATGGTTGTGATTAGAAGTAATAGTGAAGGGTGTGTAGACCTGGGAGAAAGAGGGATAGAGCTACCAAGATGAGAGGGGCAGTGGCTGATACTGGGTCAGAAACTGGGGCAGCAGAATGGGAGAAGGCAAGGCACAAGGTGATGAGGGAGACCACAGGCAGACAACTGGGACCAAAGGTATGACTGAACTGGGACCAGGGCACTGGGGATGGGGAGGGATGCATCCCAGCTGGGCACAGAGACTACAACCAGACCACAGAGCCAGGAGCTAGTGGTGATGGTTGGGAATAAGGAAAAAGACATAGGAGGTACACAAGGGCAGAAGGAGAATTTTCTTTGTACTGAAAATATTTTCAAACTATATATAGAGTTAAAAAAAAAAAAATCAGTGTCCCATGAAGTTTTCTATGTTTTGATCAGATTTTTAGATTCTACTCAGCTGAAAGTCAAGGCCTGAGCATTCAATTTCCATTGTGTGTAGCCATTTTCCACTGCTTCAGACATAGCATGGGGGTAACACTTCTGTCTGCAGGGGAAGGTGAGGGCTCACAAAATTCTGCCTCTGGCTGCCTGCCTGACACACATCTGTGCTGGAAGGAGCATCTCAGACTGCCTGTGTACCTATACTGGGTTGTATGGAGAAGATGCCACAACAGATAGCAGTCACTGATCTTTGAGATTCATGGATAAACAGTGGTCAGAATATCTGATATTAAGGTGTGCACAAGTGCAGTTTTATTCAAGGAAAGAGTGCCTTTTGAATGCAAGATAAATACTGATAAAAATCAAATAAAACAGGATGTTTAAGAGTCTGTAATAGGCAGGAGATGGACCAGTAAAAAGACACATAGGGTTTCTTGACCAGTGCTCTTTTTAGTGATAGGAGTCCGAGCCAGATGCCCTTTCAATGCCACACACATCTATTGAGGTCCAAGCAACAGACTTAATTGCAGCAGGAAATTGCTGTTTTAAAAAGCATGTCTGTAAAGAATGGGAGAATGCATATAGCACATATGTGCCTCGACAGTTTTGCTAAATAAACCATGAATTTTGACAAGTGTGTATTTGTAAGTTTGCCATGGAAATAAGATTGTATAACATCACAGCTGAAACAAAAGTTCAGCCTCTGAAAACTGTGGGGGCGTGCTGCTAAAATGTTTGTTCGAATGTTAACTGACTAGTTTCATAACTCCCGTGCATGTAGTTAATGCTCTTTTAGACAATACATGGAAAGGATGGATGCCAGAGCTACTTAATAAAAGCATTAAAATGGTTATAGCTAATAGTCAGATCTCAATTTCAGTGTTTCATATAATGATAAAGGTTTTTTGTATTAAAAAATTTAAGAGATGAGCTTTCTCAGCTTGTTTATGCAGGATTCTATAAAGCCTGGAAAAATATTTGATTCTTTGTTTAGTGAGGAAATTACACTGTAGGGGGATATTAATTTCATTCATAGACTCTTGTTAGTTTGACAAACCAGTGAGGAATGGGCTGTAAAGTCTTTCTCTTTCAGGTTGTCAATATAAAGCCCTGATGCCAAAAGCAGGAATTACAGTGGAGTTGTTACTATTAGTGAACGCATGATTCAGCTCAGGAGTCTCATCCAGAACCCAGTGAATATGTTCTCTCTCCACAGACCACTGGCATGTTTGGCAATGCATCAGCTGTCACCTCAACCAATACCAAGAATTAAGTAGGTGTAAAAGCAGACAAGAGGCTTCTAGAAGTGATAGTTCTGGCACAGGTTTGATATGCTGCTTGCCTCACGGGGGAAACAAATTGCCATCAGCCATAAGGTAAGTGTGGACATCTTTATCCAAAAGATAAACAGCAAAGCAAGGATTCAGAGCAGCTTCTGTTGCACTGAACACTAGAAACCACCTGCACTGACTTTGCAAATCAGTCATTCCCAGTCAGCCGATCTTGACCTGCTTTCAGGGGACGCCAAACCTAAATTAACAAAACAAACTTTTCCAAATTTGACCTAAATTTAAAAATGATTGAGAAGTTTCTCAGTCTTCCCTGCAGGTCTGTTTTGTAACTCACACAAATTGACTCATCCCAGTTTCTGATGGCATTAGCATGACCACAGCACCTTATCTAGGTGGGTTTGGCTGCCCTTGGCTGTAGAGGACTTTCATACTCTGTTCAAGTTCAGCGCATGGAAAAGCAAAGTAAGCCTGTCCCAGGGATATACAGCAGGAATGACCACTCCACCATACTGCAGTTTTGCTCTGTCCCAAAAGGAGAACTGGCTGGCAGGGGGGAATGGTCATGGGTATGTGCGCACACACGTCTGCATACAGATCTGTGCCTGCACACACATGTGTATATGTGCATATATGTTGGAAGACAGGCTCTTTAAACTGCAGCCCTGCAGGAAGGCTGTTGCTGAAGGAGCCGAAGTGTCTATTGATCTGATTCTGTAGCCACAAAATGTCCCAGGAACTGGGAGGCCCGCCTTACCAAGTGTTTTAAGGTTAGCAGGGAAAATGACCTAACAATTGCTGTGGCATCTTTAATTGTTTATAAGCAAATTGTTTATTAGGACTCTATTAATGATAGTTTTCTTTATAATAAGAAGCAAGAAATATGTAAGACACAGTCTACATCTCAGTTCAGTCCCTCTAGACTGTTCCAAAATGCTGAGCTGGAATTTCTTGGTTTATACTGAGCTGGTGACCTGATTGTGCTTGACAGATTTTGTCTGGCATACACATATGTCACAAATCCTAACCAACATACTACATGTGACTGAAGTCAGGCACAAAAATGACCAAGATGTGCACAAAAGCATTTTTGCACAGAGACACAGATCACTGTGCCTTGGCTTTTACAGGTGTCACATAAAATACCTGTTGGGCCACATACAGAAAACAGCTGCCAGGGATGGACATACCATGGTGGGCTGAAGTATGGGTACCACCTTTTTGCTTTCTGCTCCCATGGATTTGTTGAAAATAAAACTAAACAGGAGTCTCACTATCACAAAGCTTTGAAAAACCCTTGAAGTTTCTCTCTGGCTACACTCCTTACAGTGCTATTCTCTACAGCAGGGTGTTGTGGTTTGCAAGATTGGGGCAGCAGAGTCATACAGCAAATACAGAGCCTCATGGTAGGAGATTTGAAATCACCAAATGGCAGAGATCCTGTTACAACTGTTTGTCTCCCCCAAAGCCGTGACACTTGATCTATTAAATCATGGAAATCACAAACACTGCAGTTTCAGTGCACTGGGAGGATTGTATTAAACTCAGTCAGCAATTATTGGTAATATGGGATAAAAATCTTTACTCTGAAAGTAAGCTTTAAAAGGTCATAATGTAATCGCTGCCACTGATGGTCTCTGCAGTGGCTGTTAGTCTGATTGCAAAGCAGCAGAGAAGAATGCAGATGCATAAATTGACTGCAAACCCTAAACTGCTATTTCTGTCCCAGTGTTATTGGCAAAATTACAGATGCAGCACACATCATCTTTCTCCCCGCTTTCTAGATTTAATAAATTTACCTTTATTCTTCACCAAATTTCCTCTTTATTGTTGTTTTGTGAATGCTCATTATGAGAAAGCACAGAAATGCCAAATGAGACAGGAAAAGTAGTAAGTGTATGAAGGAATCAGTGGGAGATTCAGACAAGTTTTCCAGGCCCTTTGTGATGCTCACAGAAAATGTAATGCATGAGTTAAAGCTGCACTGCCAGATTGGATCTGGAGCTGGACATGGTGGCACCTTCCACTGCAGTGAGATGCAGAATAGAGACATTTGGAGCCTGATTTGGGTGGTGTTGGGGTTTGCACCCTGACAGGTGCTATGAGCTGCCAGCTTTCACCAGTGCTGGCAGTCCCTGCCTCCCTCACACCAAGAAATTCAACAGTTGAGGCATTTTTCATGTCATTTCTTCATCCGGAGGGCATTCCATGTTCAGTCTCATCTGCAATTCCCTTCCCAAGGGAAACCTGAATCCCTTGCACCTCCCCGCTTCCCCAAGACAATTGGCAGCACAGATTTCAGCTTTTTTTGGCTGCTTCCAGGATCCCACTCCCATTCCATAGCTTGCTTATGCACAGTGGTCAGCAGATTTATTCCTAGCCCATTTTTAAGGCAGTGCAGGTAAACTTCATCAAAGTCTCTTGCAGATGCCCTAATTTATACTTTTAAAAGCCTCAGAGGAATTTAATGCTTAGACAACAAGTTTTGAGGTAATATGTTATTGCATGCCAGTTCCTACATAAATATCTGTGTGTGCCCTCTGCCCTAGCACCACTCCAGCTTGAATGACTTCACTTTTGCTATATATTAAGAACCATTGACAGTTACTGCAGATCCCTCATACATAATAATTTGCAACCTAATAGCCTCTGCTGCACCACTTAGTTTCTATCACTTTGAAAATAATTTCTGCTTAATTGAGTTAAGGTCATCTCTTATTGAGAGCACTGGTGCAGTGACTAAATGCAGTTCAGCTTATTTACTCTTAACTCATATTTTAACATTTATGAGAGTCAACATACAAGAAGCAGATTTTTCATACAGGAAACAAACAATTAGGAACATCCTGAGCAGTGCAGCTGCTTATCCTCATTGTATGTTGGGATGTGATGCTACACCTCTGAGTATGCCCAGTCCCACTGAAACATAAATGGTCTCCTCTTCCTGGCAAATTGACTTCTTATTGTAAAATTGTCAGTAAGTTACCTCTAATAGTGGATTTAAAAATTTCCCATGTGCTTCTTGAATGGCTCTAATTTGTTTAATAAAAGGACAAATTTCAGTTAATCAAAAGCTTCTCAGTGGATTCTGAATTAACAGTTGACTGAGAGGTAAAATTAATTAGAATTTTTCTCTGGCTAAAAGAATGGAGGAGCACCTCAGGCCTTTATTTTCTAAAAAGCTAATAACATCAAACTTAGTGAAAAAAAGTAAGTTATGAATATCAGGGTTTGTGTAGAGCTGTTTATGCTATTAGAGTGATTTTAAACAATATAAATTTGCAGCAATTCCTCCTTCTCTGATTCACTTTAGTCCTAAACACCATAGCAACCCACCTGACCATAGGAAAGGATGTCAGGTCCTGTTTCTACCATCTTATCACTGTGCCCTGCCTGCCTCAACAAACAAGCCATCTCTTCTTCTTTAAAAAGAAAATACTACTGCATTGCATTGAAGTGGGCATCAGCACACTAACTGTGGCAGCAGAACCCAAATGCCACAAGTTCTGAGTAACCCTCATTCCTGTAGCTTCCAAACCAGGCTCAATATCTCTGCGGCACAAGCAGGGCTTGCAGCAAAATGCAGCCTCTCAGACAAAACCCCAGCTGGTTAATGTAACCACCAATGCTCTGCGGAAAGATGAGACAATTCCTGTATTGACCCAAATCCAAAGCACACTTGAATCTAAGGTGACCTTCAGCTTTAGATGAGCAGAAGTTGCAGAGCAACATACTGCACATCAAAACATAAAATGCTCCTTGCTGCCTCTCAGGTTCTTCCCTCCAGTTCCAGGCACAGCTGAGCAAAGATGTCTCTGTTTTCTCCAAGAGCTGCTGCCTGAGCCCCAGGCACCCTTCTGCCAGCACAGAAACAGCCCCACAGCCCCTTGGGTGGGCAAAGACCATCTCACCACAAGCCCCCCTCTCTCCCAGCTTCTTTCCTGACCTCCTGTTGCCCATCAGCCATGGGCAACTGACCTGAAACTCAAGGGCCTTACACAATTGCACAAAGAAACTCTGCTTCAAGCTAGCTGTGCAGTAGCTAATTTCTGCTGATAGGTGAGGGACTGTTACTGGAGGGGTTCAGGAATGCACATTCTACCTCCTCAAATAAAGTGGTGCTCATCCTGCAGCTGTGATCTCAAATGTGTCATACTTATGACAGAATATTGCAAGGTGAAACTCTTTTTGCTTTAGGCATTTTATAGCATCTGCCCCAAAGTGAGAAAGAAAATGGTTGAAATAGCTCAAGAAATTCTTATTAGAAAATGCAAGACTGAACAGCATTTAAAATACAGCTGGGGTCACTACAGTTCTGAGGTGTTTAATTAAGTGGAGTTGCTGCTTTTTTCTCCCTCAGATTAATTTATCATATTATAATATAAGCTATTAGACTACCTGCCTCAGTTCTGGAAGAAGTCATAATCAGATCCAAACTTCTGATGAGACCCTGAAAGTTAATGTGGAATCTAACAGGAAATGAAGGAACATAGCATTTCTTAGGGCTTGGCCTGGACACAACATATTCTTCCCCTCCAATATAAAATGCTGAAACTGAAAAGTACCTGTTTTAGAGATATCTATACAGACCTACTGTGTTCTACTCTGTTTACCTGATATTGCTACCTATATGTCTACCTGTCATTCCTAATAGCTTGTGAAGCTGCTGGCCAACTTCAAGGTTATTTGACAAAGCAGCAGGAGAATCAAGGGAGTTTAGTTTGAACATGATTAATAGAAAGAGGAAGTGAGGTAGAGAAACGACAGCCACCCAAGCTGAACCAGTGTATGCATGGTGGCTCAACCTCAAGACATTAATCTTCAGGGAATCAAAGCATTAGACTGGTTCCACTGCTCACTGAACTGCTTCTCCACCACGCTGAAATCCATCAAAAACATCTGCTGGAAGCTTTCACTGCAAGTGGAGCAAGAGTCTCAGTGAATCAAAGGCTTCACAGACAGCTAACAAATCATATACCTCCTAATGTGAAGGTCAGTCAGCTCCTGTGTTTCTATTCACATATTGAATGAATAATACTTATCCTAGAACCGACAGAAAAATCCATGTCACTGCCAAAGTTCATCCTACCAACAGTGACCTCAAAGAGGGTTAGACTGATTAGTATAAAAATACTTATCTCCAGCCTAAAAACAAAACAACAACAAAAAAAAAAAAAACCATGAAACTGAATGAAGTGGAAGATTAAAGTCACTTCAGCATCTTAATATGCTTTATCCTGAAAGGTGTAGGCACAGAAGTCAAAAACAACTCTACCTGAAATTATTTCAGTATGTGATATAAATGTTTACAAGAAAAGCTATGGAAAGAGTTTCTAAAGTTTACTGAACCCCTGTACCTTCACTCCCCATGCTTGTTTCACAAAGGGGAGCTGACCTCCACAGGTAGGGTATCCACATGTTTGCAGAAGAAAATTTTATCCATACAGTGGTTTATTATGCACCTCATTAGGGCCAACTATTTTCAACCATTAGTAGCCATTTGAATGGACACTGCATTTGTGTTATTGAGGGAGGGTGGAAGCATGAGACATGTAGAAATATAAGTGATACTTCAAGATTTCTTTTAGCTGATACTAAACTGGTAACAATAAGAAGACAATATTAGGGTTTTAAATGGACACTCTTCACTTTCATATATCCACACTCCCCTAATTTGTTGTCTTCCTTTATATGGTGCCCCTTACAGGTTTTTATTTTGCTCTTTACAATGGCAGGAGAAGTGTAACTAGTTTTGCTAGAAGCTAATGCTGTTTGTGCTATCTCATTCTTTTTCCCATTGATTCCTAAGGTAAATGAAAGAAAAGGCTGCATGGTAGTAATGTGTTTTGGGTTTTTTTCTCAAAAAATGCAGCTATTTCTTTGTGTGCGGCAGCAAAACATTAAGCTCAGACTAGGGGCATGGCAGCAACCATGGCAGCTCTCACCTTGTTCCCATGGGAAAGCCTTAGCCCTGGCATGAGTGGGAGTGTGGGACAGCTCCCAAGCCTCCTATTCCCACAAGACTTGACAGAGGGATTAATGGGGTAATTTATCCCAGATCTATGTTGGCATACATGATATAGATATAGATAGATTAGATATATATATAGATGATATAGATATAGATATATAGATAGATATAGATATAGATAGAGATAGAGATAGAGATAGAGATAGAGATAGAGATAGAGATAGATATAGATGATATAGATGATATAGATGATATAGATATAGATGATAGATATAGTTAATAGATAGATAGATAGATAGATAGATAGATAGATAGATAATTGCCCTGCAGTACTGTGCGATAGGAAAGGAAGTTGTGCCCTGTGCCCTTGCAATGTCTGGGCTACCTGCCTATAATAAGCCCCTAAAAATAAGCTGGTATAGTTTACAGCTCTTTACTTACTCCTGGGGGACAAAGATACACTCCCCATTCCCTTGAAAGAAAGGAAGAAACAGAAACATTGTAGTGCAGTTAATACAGCCACAGCTGAAAGACCAAGGCTGTGGCCAATCATACAGCAGAACATCAGCCAACACACAGCCTTCCAAAAGAAGTCCTTCCCCCTTTCTCTTCGTTTTCCAAACCCAGAACTTCCTCCCCATTAAATCATTTTTCATCTACAAAGATCAAGGGATCAAAGAGCAGGTGGATCCAATGCAGCTTTTTACCGTACCCCAGCTCCCATTAGGAGTGAGGGAAGCCTGATCTGACAGAAGGGAATTGGAGGTCTGCAAGTGTTGTGAGATCCAGGTTTTCACCTGACAGCTTTTGTTTCAGAAAAACATCCTTTCCAATTTGAAAATCTGATTGTTTATATGTCCACTTCATTGATTGTGAAGGACATCTGAATATCTTTGTACATTGTTAAGTAGTTCTAAAGATTGTGCTGAAGTCTGGTGTGTGTATGATGATCAAAAGAGACACCCTCAATTAGTATTGAAATTCAGCCAGGATTGTTCATCTTATCAAAGATTAAAACTGAAGCAAATTTTGGCACTGTCACTATGCTAGCCTAAAATCCTGTCAACATATTTTTTTTTTGTGCCAATTCTTCTCTCACCTCTCCAAACCCATCCTCTTTGCTGCAGTTTTTGCAGCTGCATCTCCAGGTCTTTAACAGCCAAACACACAGTACTTAGATAGAAACAAGTACTCTCTTGCTCTCTTATTCTGGGCAGGACTTTTAACCTCTAAAGAGAAGAAAGAAACAGACTTTCCTACCGCTGTTTAAAAAATTACATACATTAGCATATGAGATAGCCTGGAGTTGCCTTCTCTTTCAGAAATGCATCTAGGTTGCATTTTTTTTCCTCTTTCAGTTGCTCCCAAAAACTTCATAGCCCCCGTGACATCGCGTGTGCACAAAGGGGTGCCCACCCTGTGGCTGTCCTCTGCCCAGGTCACCCTCAGAGGGGCTGGAGGGCAGTGGCTGCAGGCACCCCTGCCACGCTGAGGGACACACGGACCTCCGTCTGTCCCCACGTAACACAGCGGCAGCTCTCGGCACCGGGAATCAGTGCTCTGCCAGCACGGAAAGCGGCCACCAAATCAAAGTGTCATTACTCACGGGCAAAACTGCTCCTCTTCCGCTTCATCCACGATTTCACTGATGTCCCAGGGAATGCAAAGGGTTTGCTTTTTCCCACTGCCAAAGTCCCTCTCCATGATGGAGGCAGGAATATATCACCGACCCTGCCCTTGGCGGGAGCGAGGAGTGCATGAAGCCACTCTGCACCTGCTGCCCCTCAGCTGGAAAAGGCTGCTGCAAGCTGGGCTTACTCTGTCAGAGCAACTCGGGGGAAGGAAAATCACACACAGAGAAGGGGGGAGAGTGGTGCTGAGTGCATGGAGTCCAATCACTTTACATCATTTTGCAAGTTGGAAACAAGATATGGTTAAGAGGTCATGTGCCCTGAGTGATTTACAAATACAATGTCTGCACAAGAAGCCGCACGAGGTTTTCCTTTCAACAGAAGCAGCGGCTTTTATTGGTAATTTGTCCAACATCCAGGCTTATAGATTGCCCATCACATATAAGGGAAAGTGCTAAAGCACTTAAAAATATATTAAATCACTTTTGAAACCCACACTGTTGGGGGATGGTGCTTCCTCCAACCAGTTAGCAGAAGTGTAGGATTTAGCACTTTCAGTAGCAGACTGAAAGCCTCTCCAAGGCAGCAAGCAGAGCCTTGGATCCTAACACTCATATTCGATAAGGAAAAATAGCCTCTTTTTTTGAGCCAGCCCAATTTACTACAGGGATAAGGAAGATGACACTGTGAACATGGCTCTCTCTGTATCCACGTTCCCCTTTCAAGTAAAAAATGAGGAGCACAGCAGCAGTCCTCCACTCAGTATTGAATCAAGCCAGGATGCCGGCAGAAGAGTCTTACACAACACAGTGAATAAAGCATACACCTCTCCTTGTGTACCTTGTCTGGAGGGGGCTAACCATATAATGCTTGTAAAAACCAGAAGAGGGTCTTTCCTTACAGAAGAATATTGTGAACTCACATTTCAAGTATTTAAAGTCCACCTAAAGGGAACTTAAAATGCAGCATGATCAGAGGAAGTGAAAGCTGTCAGGTACTTAGCCAGCAAGAAAAGGAAAGAAAGAAAGATGCTGAGCACAGGGCAGCAGGCTGAATATCTCTGGAAGTCTTACCTCCAATTATGGAATACAGAGGATGATTTAAAGGGATATTGTAAATTCAAATTCGGTGTTTTAAATAATTTATAGTTAGAACTTTAGTCCCTTGAACAGTCTATCCCTACACTGGTTTAGCTTCTCTCACTGCCTAATATGTTTCACACCTCTCTTGTAAGCACAAACTGAATTTAAACAGGCTAGAGATTTTCTTTGAGAAAACAAGTTCAAATTTGGTAAAAAATGCAGGAAACATTTGGCACAAAAAAAAAAAAAAGGACTTTTTGTCAGAGGAAGGGCTTTTAAAAATCTGCAGTGGCCTCAGTACTTCCTGGGGCTGAAGACCACTCCATGGCTCTTAGTTGTGCTCTGGTCCTAACAGGGAAAATGTGCACAATCCTTGTGCACCAGCCACATCAGACAGGC